>JANHAO010028207.1:0-10663 GCA_026873985.1 Saraca asoca
GCACGCGCGGATGCGAGCCTAAACGATTAGGCTCGCATCCGCGCGTGCCGATCCGTTTAGCATCCCTGCTAACACTTATTTAATCCTAAAAGAATTATTCTTGTCAATATAATTATTATGGAAATAAATGGAAATAAATTTCATAATAACTCATTATTTTTTATTAAGATTTAATTTTGATCCATTATTTGTATAAATTTATTTCACACAATCATCTACGTTATTAAAAAAAAAAAAAAGTTACAATTTTTTATTATTTTCATTTTTTTAATGTTATGACAATACATTCTATAATAACTCAAATATTAATACATCATTTTGTAATTTTTAATGAGCAATTGAAAGTTTTAAAAGGAAGGATTTAAATTTCATTCACTAATTATAAATAAATTTTATACTCTTATTGACTTATACGTTATCATATCATCAAAAAAAAAAATATTAATATTTTTTCTTTTTAATAAAAATTTGTAATAATAGTAACCTTTTTTAACGAGGTGACATTTCTTGTTTTTTTGGCGGTGTAAAAAAACTTTACACATACAATGAATGAAATTTAAAGTGAAAGAATAACATTGATTATTCTATTTTTTGTTTTTATTCTTCTGGAATCTTCTCGTGAAACTACTCATGGGCTATTTGCCTGTTGCCTTTCCATTTTTAATTGATTCCATCTATAATTAAATAAAAAGTTTTAACCCAAAATTATTTATATTTCCAAATTTTGAAAAGTTTGCGAGGTAATAAATTTTTGGTGGAAATTTAAATTCCTTAAAGAAGAAAAAAGGTATATTCAGGGAACCAAGCAAAGCTAATATTACTAGAAGTTGCTTGTGGATAACATTTAGTATATATGATTTCAGTGTGAAATCAAAATCTTGACCTCAATAATGATATAAATTCCAATTATCTTATCATGTGCCTCTTCTCCCCAAACTGAAACTCCAACTTGCCTTATTGCACCTCTCTGACCAAAACAAAATTAGCATGAAGAAGAAAAAGACCCATGTGAGCTTCACATGCATTTCACCTCATTTTCCATTTTCCATCAATGAAAGAAAGAGACTTAAAACAAAAGAAAATTGAATACCGACAAATTCAATTATTAAATAAAAATAATATTTTTCTCTAAAAAAATTATATATATACTTATTTTCTCTCCCATTATTAATCAAGATAATTTAATTTTCATTGAGCCTTTAGATTTCATTAATTCAAACTTTAGGGATCAATCAATATAAACTATCATAATCTAATTTAAATTAAGTCTATTAATTAAATAAGTTTAAATTTTGATGAAATTTTCGTACTCATAATTTCATTTATTCAAGTTTTGGAAAAATTTCTCATATGAGATTTATTCATTATAAATTTTAGAAGGAAAATAGACATTATAATTATGAAATTTTACATTTATTATTATATCAATCTCTCTCTCTCTCTCTTTTTAAATTTATAGCGAACACAATTCGCAAGAATTTTATTAAATTTGGTCAGTTAGGCACAATAATACACTTAAATGTATAAAAGTCAGAATATTAAGTGATATTTAATGTTATTTTGAAAGTTTTTGTCTATCTTTATATTTTAAGTATAATAACAGTGTTTATACATGTAAATTTAATGATTTAGCATCTTTTATTGTAAAAGGTATATAAAATTAAATATATTTATTTTGTATTTTAAAATAACATCATATAGTATAGAGAGAGAAAGAGAGAGAGAGGAAGAGAGAGAAAGGGATGACAAAAAGTGCATTAATAGAGAGCATTGATCAGCTGATACCTCCCACACGACCCTTGGCCTCTACCTCCATAAGTACCCCCTCACCGTCTCCTCACTTTCCATTCACATCAAACCAACAATCCCATAACCAACCTACTCTTCCTCCATTACCCCTCCATCTCTCTGTAGCCATGGCTGTTTCTGCAATGACTCTCCTCTGCATTGCCTCATTGGTCTCTGTCTTCGCCACTACCACCGCCCGAATCCCCGGAGCTTACTCCGGCGGCGCATGGCAGAGCGCTCACGCTACATTCTACGGCCAAAGCGACGCCTCTGGAACAATGGGTATCTTCTCAAAACCACACATTCCACTAAAAGTCTTCACCTTTATTTCTGCTCTGTCTTCTTCTGCTCATTTTCAGCTTCAATTCAGTTGACATTTTTAATATGTTGTCAAATTCTAGGTTCTAATTTGTTCTGTATGGCTCTAACATAGCTTCAATTCTGTTATGCTCTTATGCGTGTTTCTTAGCAAAATTTACCCAAAGCATTTTCAGCTTGAGCCAACTTTACATTTGTAATTCATAATGTTATTTTGGTCTTTTGAACCAATTTGTGGAGTTCTATGTAAGTTTAATGACTATTTTCCCCTTGTTTATATTTCACCCATGAAAATGTTGCCCTGTTCTATGTGCCTTTGTGTCAAAATCCATATAAAAAATCGATCTTGTTTTTATGACCCCATTATTCAAGCCCATTTTTCCACTTTTGCTTTCTCCTTTCCAAATCCAAATTCCAAACCCATTAACCCCAATAAAAAGCCAAATACTTAACATTAGAAAAAAAAAATGTCATATTTTATCACTCCAAATCTGGTCAAATTTAAACAAAATTTCAAATTTCAGCAATCCCAACTCAAAATTCTTGAAAATAACCACTGAGTTCCATTTTTCCCCTTCAGGCGGTGCTTGTGGGTATGGAAATCTGTACAGCCAAGGCTATGGAGTGAACACGGCGGCTCTGAGCACAGCTCTGTTCAACAATGGCTTAAGCTGTGGTGCTTGCTTCGAAATCAAGTGCGACCAAGATCCCAAATGGTGCAACCCCGGAAGCCCCACCATCACTGTCACAGCCACCAACTTCTGCCCTCCCAACTTCGCTCTTCCCAGCGACAATGGCGGATGGTGCAACCCACCACGTCAGCATTTCGACCTTGCGATGCCGATGTTCCTTAAGATCGCTCAGTACCGTGCCGGAATCGTCCCCGTCAGCTACCGCCGGTGAGTTAAACGACGTTGATCTTATGTTTGTGTTTAGCTTTTGGAATTTGTCGGTTTCTGTTACTGGCTGCTTTTTCAGTGCGGTTTTTGCTCTTTACGCTTCCCTTCTTGGTTGCTCCCTTTTTATTTTCTGTTTGGACTCCGAGGAAAAAAAAAAGAACAGGAAAAGAAAATTGAATTTGAAGCCACATTGTTTTTCCAGGAAAATGAGCATATTTTCTGAAAATATGGAATTGTATATGGATTTTGATCTAAGTCAACTAAATTTTTAATAACTCTTTCCCGCAACTGTGAAATTTCGCATCTGTTTGTTTGATCTCAGAGTCGAAGGAAAATTGAAACTGCATTATTATTTAACTGGGCGTAATAGATCTAGGTCAAAAGTGAAAAATGTCTGAATCATATTTCCTATCTTGGAACTATTTAACCAATTATGAATTTGCTTCTGGCTAGTGGGGTTTGCCCATTTTAGAAGATCGATGTACCACTACGAAACCGATGCAGCAGAAAGTGTGGAAAATGTTGCTGCATTTTCTCATTGTTTGTTCTTTTCAGCTCCTGGATTTCTCAGGAAACAAACAAAACAACTATCAGAATCTCGTCAGGAGTTCAGACTTCTGACCCCTATTCAGACTTTCGTCCGTTACCCAAACAATCCCAACAGAAAAAAATCCTTTTTTAATTTTCTCTTTTCTTCAATTGAGGCTCACTGCCAAGTGACCAATATAGCCTTGATCAAATATAACATCTTTCTTCACTAGTCCTTAGTAATTCCTTAACCATTTGAGGATGTTATAGTAAATTACTTCTATACCTTGCCGAGAAAATAATTTTTTCTCCTCGGAAATCTGCATAGAGCTTCAAAAGTCAGAAAAACAAAACATTGTAGCGTAATTCCATGCTCGTGTTGGGTCTCACATCGTGGGAAAATGTCACTGATAATTTTTAAAATACTAAATTATTAATGTTTGAGACTTGGTAAAAGTATTAAATTACTAAAATACCAGTCAAACATTGGAAATTTAACATTTACAGTACTTTTATTTTATTTTTAATTATTTTTGTTAATAATTATTGTTTTTAATGTTTTGCAGCGTCCCATGCCGAAAAGTAGGAGGAATCAGATTCACAGTTAACGGTTTCCGTTACTTCAACTTGGTTCTGATCACCAACGTCGCGGGTGCAGGGGATATCGTGCGTGTCAGTGTTAAAGGGTCCAAAACTCAATGGATGAGCATGAGCCGAAACTGGGGGCAAAATTGGCAATCCAACACTGTTTTGGTGGGCCAGGCCCTTTCTTTTAGAGTCACGGGCAGTGACAGACGCACCTCAACTTCATGGAACGTGGCACCAGCTAATTGGCAGTTCGGTCAGACCTTCATGGGAAAGAATTTCCGTGTCTAAGCAAACTAGTACTGGAAAAAATTCTCACTGGTTCTTTTGTAATTTTGACTTGTTTGGGTAAGTTCCCCGCCTTCAATTTTCCTTTATTTTCCCGGGAAAATTTGAAGTGCCTTTTGGGGGGGGGGGTAAGAGTGGTAGGAGATAAAGTGTGAGAAGGGTAGTTAGGAAAAGCGAAAGTGAGTACTTTTATTTAAGTTTGAATGGTGGCGTATTTGAAAGCTGAGGGGTAAAAATGTAATAGTGTGTGATGGTATTGTTGGGGTATATTATTACTCAGCAATGCTTTATTGTGTGAATGGAAGGAGCTGAGGCGGCTGCAGGAAAGTACATGTAAGCCCGCAGCTCTTTCTCTATTATAAACTTTTCATGTTATATAATATATCAAATATATAATATGTATTTCAATTATATTTTTTTGTGTTTTAATTGCTCCTTTTACACCGTTAATTTATTGTGTCTCAATGTTTTAATTCATAAAATTGTAATAAAATTAATATTGTTGTCATAAGTTTATAACTTCCAAGTATAATAATTAAAAGCACATAATTAGCCATTATTTTTAGTGGTGCTATAATCCAATGTTGCATATGTAAGAGTTAGTATTATAAAAAATCGTATTAATATATATTTTTATATAAAATTTTATAGATTTTCATAATTTCTTTTATTATGATTTTGAATAAGAAAAATAATTTTTATGTTTTTATTATATATAAAATTCATACATAAAGTTAAACAGTCGGATGAAAATAATGCGCCTAATAAATTTGCAGGGGACGTTTTTCTTAAAGAAGGTATGTATGGATTTATATATATATATATATATATATTTTAAGTTTTTCTTGATTGATATGACATTTAACTATATATTCCGGAGTTACAAGTTTAAATGAAAAAAATTTACAATTTATTAAAAATATTTGCAAATTTATATATAAAACTTGTAACATGATACAATAAGTACAAGTAGGAGTAGAAATAAGTCACGCGAATCACCAATGATCTAATTCATTAAATGATTGACTTTGTTTTTTCGTTTAGTATATAAATCATGCTTACCTATTTATTAGAGAGACTTGACTTGTACAACTTTAGGCCTACGTTTAGCTATATATATAATTTTTTTATTTGAGAGGCCTATTTCATATATGACTTAAAATATATATATATATATTTTGTGAAGACTTCTTTTATTTAGACTTTAACAACTAAGATTAATTAGGTTCCTAAACAAAATTAAGACTATGTAGGCCAACAAGATTTCTTAAATTTTTGGTTAATTATTTACTATTGCTTCTTATGATTTTCAATTTTTAATTAATTCCTTATAATTGAAAATTTTTGAATTGCATCTTTGTATATATTTTTTATTTTTAATTAAATATTTTATGTTATTTTTGATTAAATTTTGTTAGTATTTGACATACTTGGACAACATTATATTAATGTCATTTAACGATTATTGATGTAAAACTTTTATACAATTTCTATTTGTATTAAGTAACATAATTTTAGATTAAATTTGGATATTTTATGAAATTATTTCATTTTTTTTAAAAAAAGGATAAATTACTTGTTTCTTATTCTATAAACTACTAATAGATCATTGTTTATGTGAATTAGTTGTTAACAAAATCTACCAAAAAAATAACACGAAATATGTAATTAAAAATAAAAAATAAATATGAGAATTCAATTAAAAAATTTTAAATTATTGGGAACATCAAAATAATTTAGTCTAATGTTATAAATAAGTTAAGTTGGGCCAAAATTTTGGCTTATAAAAAATCACATCCTAGCTCAGATAAAAAAAAAAAAAATTCTAAAATAAGTCTCACCAATTTTTTTGATAAAGCATGGCTTATCTTTGACTTATTTCCACCCATGGTAGCAAGTTGTACTATTATAGTTCGTTGCAACTTTAAATACTTTAAGTGAAAAAGTTATAATATTTTATGCAAAGACCGCATCATTGAATAAATTCACTGCAACTTAACATGAATAATCGCAACAAGCAATAAAATTGTTATAAGACACCTATTTGCTAGTTTATACCTTTGCTGAGATTATTTTTAAATGGAAAGAAAAAAAACATTCCAACTTTAGAATAGTTGAGTTTTATCTGTGTGAATTTTAAGATTTAAAATTAAGATATTAAATTATATAAAATATTAAAATTAATATCCATTACTTAATTAATTATTTTATTTGATTATGTAATTTTTTAACATTTCAAATAAACATCACAAATATTATTAAACATTGATTTGCCACGTTATTTTTTTCATATTATTTTGAACATTATATAATTAATGAAAATTAAGTCAAATATATGAAATTTAAATAAATGCATGAAGATGAATTCAAAATTATTTAGAAAAATTGAAAAATTCAATTTTAAGTTTACCAAGTTGACATAGGTAAAATTCAACCTTTTTAAAGTCTTTTTTTTTTACATTTTTCTAACTTAAAACCTGCACTTGCACGGAGGGATAAACATGTCACAAAATTTTTAGTATTTGTGACAACAACATGAAGATAACTTGGATTTCTATTAAACCTGGCAACATGAACTACAAAGTTACAATTTTGTTCATAAAGTTGTGGTTGCGGGAGCATATAAAATCTTGCAAGATCTTTAAAAACTGTAATAATGTATTGTGAATAACTTGAAATGAGAAATAACCTAGAGTTGAGCATATCATCATGTTCCAACAATTTAAATGATTTTCCCTATCTATCATAATTTGACAAATAAATAATACAATATTATTGGCAAATGTTGCATATACAATATTTTTATTAAATACAATTATCCTAAAATTCAAGAAGTTGATTGCAAGAATTAATAATTTGTAAGATTAAATACAAATTTCTGAAATTGAATGGGATAAATTACGCTTTCCCTAAATTAAATGATAAAAGTTGTATTTGCACGGGTATAAAGACAAGTTACAAATTTGTTTTAATATTGTTATAAAATGTTGTAGGTCAGGTGTAAGTACATTTAGTTTTTAAACTTTAACATTTGTTAGAAGACTTACAAAATATTTCATTAAAGTTGAAGTTTTATGAATACAATTGCATGTTGCACACTTTATAAAAGTACTTGCAAATTTTTTAATAATGTGATAATATGTTAAAAGTTATTTACAAGTCAACTTGATTACATGTAATTTTTCTTAAAATTTTTTTTGAAAAAAATTATAAATATATATATGAATTTTATATGTAATGAATATAAAAAAATTATAATTTTATAATTCATGATTATATAAAAAAATTTCTTATTTTTATTTGAAAGTTACAACCTTTGATATACAAAAAATTATAAAAAGTTCTCATAAAACTTATAAAAATATATATTTGATACAATTTTTTCAAACGTGTTGAATCATCATCATATATAATATAATAATTTTATAAGAAATTTGACTATTTAAAAAATTGAATATTTTTATTATTAAATTATCTTTTTTACATTAAAATTTTTATTTTTTATTTGATTTACCAGCTCTAAAATTTGATAAAAGATATTTTAATAATAAAAACATTAAGATCGGAATTCCTATAATATTATTCTGTATAGTATTATAATTTGACCAATTTTGTTTCGGGTACTTTTCAACTGCCTAACGGTTAAAAACCTAATTCCGTGCCATAATTAAATTCAATAAGTTAACAACACAAGGTCAGAAGTTTTTAATTGCCCGCTGCCCAAGGGAACAAATGGAACATGCATACAATTATTACAAGAATTCATAAATACGCATTATTATTGTATAAAATTAATTATAAATTTGTACACATACATTAATTGATAAATAATATTTAAATGTAGCTATATGAATTATTGTATAATATAGAACATATAGTTTTTCTTATATCTTTGTTGATATGATTGAATTAAGGTCAAAATAATTTGCTCAAACAGTGGCAATAAATAATGTTATTTAGAAAATCAAAGAAATTTTTGTATGCATAATTTGTAACATGTTATTATTATTATTATTTGAGGTAAAAATGAGACATCATTACTTTAACACACATATGCTATATTAAATTTAGGATTCATTTATTTTAAAAGAAGATGTTTTTTTGTAAACTATTCTTCTAACTTTTCTACATTTAGTGTCAATAAGAATAAAAAAGTTGATCTACAAAAAATAGATTCTAATTAATAGAAGATAATAGTATATTTGGAAGAAAATGATATCCCTTTTTTGATTAAATAAAATTAATTTTCCAAATTACCTTACATTATATAATCTTGCTTCCCCTTCCTTTACTTCCTTTCATTCTCTTCTACCCCTTTCCCCCATTTTTGTCTCACTGCACCTCTCTCTCCTTTCATTTCTCTATTTTTCTTTCCTTTTTTTTCCTTTCTTTCCTCTCCCTCCCTCTACTATTCCTTTTCTATCATTTCCTTTCTACCCCACATTTTTGTTTCTCTCTTATCTTTTATCTTCTCTTTCTTTTTTAATTTTTATAAATATTGATATTCAATAATTATATTAAAATTATATAAAAAAAGTATTTGTACAATTAAAGGAGTTGGTAAATGTATTTAACAATTTTGATTAAAATTAGCTGAATATGTATTAACATTATGAATAAATGTAAAAATGAAAAAAATAAAAATTTGAATATTCTTTTATAGATGTTATTTTAATATAAAATATACTTAATTTTTATTTTTTACTAATAAAGATTTGTTGACTCTTATTATGAAACAGTTAAAACAATAAAAGGATTATGGCATAACTTAACCTTAGATATAAAACTTATATGTATGATAATATTTTCAATAAAAGGAAATAGTTTATTTTTATATATCAAATGAGAAAAAATATTTTCTCTTGTGATATTCAAATAATAGAAAATCAATCCATTTCCTTAGTAAAATACTTTTCATAAAATTTGATTTTCTATTGAATCAAACGGACCCTTAATGTCCATTTAGGGTTTTCATTTGTTTCTATAGAAAATGAAATTTTATGAAAAATAAATTTATAAGAAAATATATTTTTAGAAAATGAATTGATTTTTTTTGTTGCTTGAACAACATAGAGAAATTATTTTCTCTTGTTTAGTGCATAAAGGTAAATTATATTCTTTTTATTGAAAAATATCATTATACATATAAAATTTATTTTTAAATTCAAGTTACATAATTGTTTTGTTATTAGAAAATTTTTTATAACAATGTACAACAAATCTTTGTTAAAAAAACAAATAATTAAGTGTATTTTGTATTAAAAATAACATACAAAGAAGAATATTATTTTTTTTCATTTTCATCATTCTTTCATAAGGTTAATTTATATTCAACGGGCTTTGATTAAAATTGTTAATCATATTTGCCAACTTTTTTAATTATTTGAATAATTTCTCAATATAATTTTTAATATAATTAATGAATATCAACATTATAAGAATTGAAGGAGAGATGGAAGCAGAAAAATAGGCCAGAGAGTGAATAGGAGAGAAGGAAGGACAAAGAGGAAATATATGAGTACGGAAGAGAAAGATAAAAGAAAAAAAAAAGATGAGAGAAAGGGAAAGAGAGAGAGAGAGAGAGGAAGAGAACTAGAGGTCAAAGGAGAGAGGGTGTGGCAAAAGAGAAAGATATGAGAGAGAGAAGGAAAGATGAGAGAGTGCATAAAAAGAACAAACCAAAGCATAAAGAGGATGAATGAGATTATATAATATAAAGTAATTTAAGAAAGTGATTTTATTTAAATTAGAAGGGGAAGCCACTTTTGTTGAACCAAATCCCTTACTCAAAATGTTTTTAAATGATTTTGATGATAATAAATATTTTGGGTTGAGATTGTTACTAGTTTAATTGTTTAGGTTTTACAAAATCTTGGTGGATCTTCCTGGGTAAAGCTTCAAGCCTTTTGAAGATTAATTTAAGCTTAGCATAATTTTTGTAAGGAGTTTGAGTTTTACGTAAATTAATTCAAGCGTTAAAAATGATTTAGCTTGTTAGTTTTTTAAAAACTATTTTGTAATTTATCAAATTGCCTAGAATTTTTTTTATAGAAAAATTGATTTTTTTTATAAAATATAACTAGGTACTTGAGTGCCAAATGTTGGAATTGTGCCCAAGACCCAATCGTTATGTAATAGATTGAATACTTATGTTTTGTGATTATTAACTTTATTTAATAAATTGGTAAATGATTTGTTATCATATTATGTTTATTGCTTTTATCCTAATATGATAAGTCCTTGATTAAATTTATAGA
>JANHAO010028208.1:0-10665 GCA_026873985.1 Saraca asoca
AGCTAAGGCTTCAAATATGCATTGATGCTGCCAGAGGCCTTCAATACCTTCACAAGGGAGCAACCGGGGGAATCATTCATCGCGACGTGAAGTCCACAAACATACTGCTTGATGAAAATTATGTGGCTAAAGTTGCAGACTTTGGCCTCTCAAGACCAGGACCTCTTGATCAGCAACAACCATATGTCATCACAGGAGTTAAAGGCACATTTGGATATCTTGACCCTGCGTACTTAACAACTCAAGAATTAACCGAGAAATCTGATGTTTACTCATTTGGAGTAGTTCTTTTGGAAGTGTTGTGTGCTAGACCAGCCATTGATCCAACGCTTCCTAGGGACAAGGTGAACTTAGCTGAATGGGGAATTTTCTGCAAAAACAAAGGGACTTTGGCAGAAATTATTGATCCTTCTATAAAGGAACAGATTGATTTAAACTCGCTGAGGAAATTTAGCGAGACAGTAGAGAAATGTTTACAAGATGATGGTTCTGATAGGCCTAGCATGGGTGATGTGTTGTGGGACCTGGAGTATGCACTGCAGCTTCAGAGAGGGGCTACGCAGGGAAAGCCAAATGGCGACAGCTCAGGTGGTGCTTCGGCTTCGATTCAAATGTCTAATGTTCGGAGTGTTCCTTCACTCTCCACGCAAAGTGAAAATGATGACCTGCCGATTTTGAGGGACGTTGAATCTGAAATTTCAGAGCATTCATTTTTCTATCAGTTGAATGTTGATAGTGGCAAATAGATTAGCAAGGTTAAGTTACCTACTCTTAAGCCCCTGTTTGTTTTTGTTTTGTTCTTTCTGGTTTTTTCTGGCTAATACTCTGAGTGGAGTTAATGCAGAATGCAGTTTATTTGGCCTGCCTAGCTTAGTGGGTCTGTTTTCTGTGTGTTATTCTCCTTATCTAATTGTAAGTAGCCAGCGTACTGTAATTGAACAATACATAAAATTATGGAAGCTAATTGTAATATTACTGATGATTTTGTGATTGGTATGGTGCTTAGCACTAATTGCATTTATTTGGTCTAATAAAATGTCCCCTTTTACATGTTACAATTGGATTTAAAATAATCATACACGGTCAAATTTTATCACATATAACAAATAATAATTTGTGATACCTTAAATATAGCTAATCATTTTCTTATATGTTGATAACTTTGTTTTATAATTTTCATGAAATTGGAGATTTCAAGTTCTCATTCAAGTTTGTGACAACAGGAGACTAAAAGGAAAAGAGTAGGATTAAGCAAATTTCTGCATCAAACCACCTCTGCTCTGTTACAAACACTACTAACATATTGGTAATAGCTAGAATGGCAAACACAGAAAGTCACCATGCAGTAAAAGTTGAAAGTAAGTACGGACAAACATTTGATTTCTGACTTTCTATTTCTCGTTGTTTCTAAAAACTCTCAAAATTATCTTCCACACCAATATGGAGTTAAAATTAACTTCAGAAAAGATATGGTTTTCTCACGAGTATCCTGGCAACAAATCTTTATTTGTAAGAGAGAGAAAATTAGAAAACCCATAAAATCAGAACCTGATTTTCTTCTCTTTATTGCCTATGCGCCAAAGGTAGTTCAAATTTACACCTGTTTTTCAAGATATAGATTTTGGCAGGGTCGTTCTTTTGACTTATTAGCACCACAATCACCGACCTTCGTTCTGACTTGAGAACCAAAGGTTGGACCTCACCTCACTACAACTACCTAATGGTGTTTCTGGTGACCAACTACTAGTGCTTTTTTCATAATTTCTGAAAGAAAGAAATTGGACATGGAATTGCTTTAATATGTCGGACTAGCTTCAACTCTGTTTACCTTTCGTCAGTGCCACTCTGGGATGAAAATCACTTGATGTTAGCTGCTTCAGTATCAGAAATTAAAATCATCATTTCCAAACTTACAAACGGGAAATCTGAATCCATGACTCTGTATCATTACCAGGAACTTAAATAGATATTTTGAATTTCTCAACATAGCTTAAAATACATCTAACTACATTGCACTTCCCATAGATAAGTGTACAAACCTACTACTAATGAATGAAAACATATGACGTAAACTGAAAATCAATTACACATCAAGAACCACAAATAAAACTAAAATTGTTATATGCAGCTGAAACATGAACCAAAGCATTGCTAGTGACCGGAACCTTTTCTACTAGGCCCCGAAGACAAAGGATAGACGCGGTTCCCAATCAAGATGCGGCTGCTTGTACTTTCAGCTGAATGATCAGCCTCCTCTATTTTTACTGAAGCCTTTTTCGGAATCTTAAGCTTGTAGGCAGCTTCATGATTTAAGTTCTCCTTCTGAACTTCTTGTGAAAGAACTCTACTATGTACAAGAGGAGGCCTTGTCACAACCAGAATCAACAAAGCCATTAGAAGCAAAGAAGAAAGCCTCATTTTTTTTTTTTGAGTTAAGGGAAGATTTTTCCTCCAACCCCTTATTGGTGATGCAAAGCGTAGAAATGTTTATACCCAACTAGAAGGGGTGGAGATTGGTTTGGCATCTCCAAGGTTTAAGCTAAGAAGCATTTGCATATAAACGAGGAGCTTCGAATGCAAATGGACGGAGAAGGGCCTTTTAAGGGTGGGGCCATGTAAAGGGAGTGGTTGACTGAACTATTTTTGTGGTAATAATCAGGCGCAGTCATCGCAAGCTAGTTCTCTTACTTTCCCTTGGGATTGTTCACAATTTGTCTTTAGATTATGGTTACTGACTTGGGAAACTCGGAGGATCCAAGCGTTCCAAAGTTTCCGGTGCATGTATTTTTGGTGGGGAGAGAGCACCCTGTGCAAAAGAGAATGGAAAATCTCCCGGGTATCGTTTACAGTTAGTTTTATAACATTCTACATTAAACAAATAAATTAGATCAATTCTATGTGCCTCTAAATAAATTAGACGGAATTGATTTAAGTTATGTCATAAATATAATTATAAAAATAATTATGAATTGTGATCACATGAGTAATATTGTTTAAATTAAAAATACTAGCTATACTTTTATTTATATATTATTTCTATAATTTTATCATTATCATAATTTTTGTGAAAGAAATTCCATTTATATAGACACAGATTAAATTATAAAATATATATATATATATAAGAAAAATGTTGCAAATAAGCGAAAGTATAATTAACACTGCCACGTGCAAAAGTTGAAGGAATCAAGACAAGAAGACGATTATTCCGCGGAGTCTTTGGACTTGGGTTCACATCCTCACAAATCCCACTCAAAGAAAAAGAAACAACTGCAAGATTCTCGATTATTATAAAAACTTTCAGCTGCTGCGGATGGGAAAGAAAAATAAATTTGTCTCATCAGAATGCTTATGGGCCATATGCAATTCCAAGAAAAATGTCTTCAAAGTATTAACTATGAAGAGTAAAAATGAGGCAAGGAAAGTATGAAAGAGGTTTCAACTTTGAACTGAACCGTCAACAAATTAATGGAGGAAAAGGGTAGGTCGACGTGTATGTACCCTTATTCTTTTCTTCACTTTTCTCAATTGATGGACGATAAAATGGTGCATCCAAGCTCAAAGATAACTAGAATCATCAATTGGTGGTTTCCAGTCTTTTTTTCCCTTTGAAATGGACTCAAGAATCTTGGGATTGCTTAATATTAAAAGAAATGGAAGGAATATGTATTTCTGTGGAGAACTCTTAAAAATAGACCCAATAGAAAGGGCTTCTTTTTTACTCTTAAGGAAACTTTTTATTCCTGTTTTCTCACTCTCACTTTGGATCTGATGTTAGTTTCTTTCACATAAAATATATCAAGAAAAAAGGCAAGAAAGTCTACAATTTGCATGATGATTCAAAATTCAATTGACACTTGTGGGTCTTGGGATTAGGGGTGTTAAACGGGTCAGCCCACGCGGAACGGGTTGGGCCTGTGCGGATGTGGGCCTAAACGAGCCAAGTCTGTTTAGGTTCACATTTAAACGGACCAAAAAAATAGTGATCTGCACTGCACTGCATGGCCTGCGGGCTGGCTCGCGAACTAGCCCGCATTTTCTTATTTTTTTTTATTTTTTGACACAATGGGCTAAGCCCGCATTTTGGCCCGTATTTTGACTTATTTTTTTGAATTTTTTGGCAAAATGAACTTGTCCGCATAGGCCCGCATGTAAGCCCGCATTTAAATTCGTATTTTAATTAATTTATTTATTTAAATATTTTTTATATTTTTAAACGGGCTGGCCCACTCCACACTGGCTTAGTCCGCATAAACCCGCATTAAAACGGGCCATCTTTCTGCTGGTCCAGCCCGCAAAAAAATACGAGCTAGCCCGCCAGGCCCGCGGGCCTCTGGCCCGTTATGCATCCCAAGTTGGGATTTCCACTAGATATATAGTCAATTCATTCAATCTACCATGACCCAGTTTTCTTATTAATTTTCTTTTCCTTTTAAGTCTTTAATTTAAGTATAAAAAATCAAAAACCCATGATCACCACTTGTTTTTGGGAAAAAAAAAAATGAAGACAGCGCCAGATTGATCCCGTAAGACTCATCACTAGTAATACATCAGTGCAAGCATAAACATCAAAATCAAGTTAGTATCATAAATTACTTGTTGGAAAATAAAACAATTATTTTGTTTGGGGCTAACTAACCAATGGAAAAAGGAAAGTGGATGTTTTTAACTCAAGAGTATCCGATATTTTCTGAAGGTTTTTATCTTCCTTTACTTCTTAGATTTCAATCAAGATACTTGTATGTAGGAGTTGTCTATTGAATTAACCACTCTTTTTATTATAAACAAAAGTGAGAAAAAAAGAGAGTGAGACAACACATGCAGTTGCGATTGATTCCGAAGGTGAAGGGGAATGACAATGAGCTTCACATAATAAAACAATCATGAGAGAAGCACAATTCCTGTCTTTGGATTTATTCAAGTTCTAAGGAGTGGCTAATTTTCACCAGAAACGATTCCCTTCCAGATTAGAAAACAACCTTCTTATCAATCACGTTCTGCTGCTGTCTTGACCCATTCACCCACTTTACCCATAATCTTATCTGATTTGACTCGTAAACTTTACACTTTGCCTGTGGGATTTTTTTCAATCACAAATGCTGTTTCGCCCTATCAGTGACAGGAAAGTGAGGTTTTAATGGGCCAAGAAAAGAGTATATTGGCAGCGTAAAATTGGAGATGAAGAAATCAGGCCACGTGTAAGCCCAACAACAACACGGTCCAATCAAGCAACTTACATAACCTTAAATGCCCCGTGTAAGCCCATTACTAGCAGTTGAGGGCTGCTGCAGTGGCAGCTGAAACATAAGGAAAAAAAAAAATGAAAAAAATTTGTATGTTTTGTCCTTCTTGAATGGTTTTCACTTTGCTGAGTTTTGAACGATTGCGCTTGAGTGGAGTCTTATTATATTTTTCTTTTATGTTTTAAAAGTGATTTTTGAAAAATTACAAAAAGAACTCAGCAATTGTTTTTTTAAAAAAGGAAGACACTTATAACATATATAAAGCAAGATGAAAAATGGAACACTGAAATATTTAATTAACTCCGGTAGCAAAAATAGAAAATAAAAATAGACATGCATTATCAAAAGAAACTTGAAAACTTCTTAATTTTGTTTGTTTTGTAGAAAAATATTTTTATAAAAAAATCACATTTATTCATATATATATAAATAAAAAATTATATATATTATAACTAATAAAATAATGTATGATACTTTTGCATTGGAAGAAAATAATTTTCTTCTTAAAAAAATAGATATATTATTTTCTGTCATATTTTTTATATATATAATATTAAATAAATATGAAATTTTTTGTTTTATTATTATTTTATAATCATAAATACAGATAAAGAAGAAATACATATAGTAGAGATTATATTTGCAGTTTCCATGAAAAGAAACAAAACCTCCCTAATACTTTTTAGCCAAACTTGCCTGCGCACATTGATCATCTCCCACTAGAGACGCCTAGCTCTATTAGACTGGGTCATTACATTAAACTCCACGAAATTATAATTTCCTTTCCATTCAGATTCTACATTTATATGTCATATATTCTAGTCTTTAGTCGACTCTATGCAGCTGCTGATATGAACTTCTACGATGATTCTGGGTCGTGCCGTAAGTAGCAAGGCCGCCCCCATTTTAAAATCAAACAGACTTCCTTCCATTCCACATTGATTTTCCAAACATATACACAACTAGGACACGTAACTGCTATATATATTTTTTCCTCATTTAATTAATTTGATCTTTTTCCTACGCACATATATATAATTAAATTAATGACTTTCTTCCCTTTATTATTTTCAATAAATGGATTTTCAGAACCCACTATGTTGTTTCCCCCACAAGCAAATGGTAAACTCACGTTGGTTTGAACGCGTGAAAGACTTTCAATTTTTTTCCACACTTTGAAATTACTTCCTAGATAAGAAGAAAAACCACCGTTCCCTTGTGCATGCCCCTATTATAAAAAGAGCTCAACATGTCTCATCCTTCACAATGAACACAAACAACATACCTTACATTTCCTTTTTCTCTTGCAGCTTTTAGCGAAAACAACTAAAACTTGTCCGTTCTTTGCATTTCTATTTGTCTTCTACATAAGATCATGGCAATCAAAATCCACAACTTCCTTGCTCTTTTCATGCTTTTCAGTTCCATTTTCGTTGTCTTGGAAGCTCGTCCTTTGAGCATCATTGATGCCAGAAACACGGCCGCAGAAGGTGCTGTGGATCTCTGGGACTGGTTATCCATCGGATCGATAAAAAAGTCCGGTTCAAGCGCCGGCGGAGAGGGACACGCATTCACGAACATGGACACCCTCGGAGGGATTAAGGATTCGGGTCCAAGCTCCGGTGGAGAGGGACACGCATTCACGAACACAGACACCCTCGGAGGGATTAAGGATTCGGGTCCGAGCTCTGGTGGAGAAGGACACAGATATGTGAACAGCAACACACTTGGTGGAAGAAAGAGTTCAGGTCCTAGCTCTGGCGGGGAGGGACATAAATATAACAACAGTAACACTCTTGGAGGCATTAAAAACTCGGGACCAAGCGCTGGCGAAGGACACAAATTTACCAATACTAAGACACTTGGGGGAATGAAGGACTCGGGACCCAGCCCCGGCATAGGACATTAGTTCATTGAAATCATCAGCAATCAACCTGCAGATTATTTCATTCCTTCATTCCTTTCTATCTGGATTTTTCACTATTTATTGTGCAATACCCAACATGATAAGTTTTTTTTTTTATTGTTATTATTATTTCATATTTTTTATTTTTTTAGTTGGGTGTTTGAATTTGAAGAATGTGTATTGTGAGAAATTTTATGTGATCTATTCAACGTAAGCTTCGCTTTTTCCCCCACTTTAGGAGACTTTGTGGATGGCATGCGAAGCAAAGATTGTTGTATTGTATCAAGTAATCAATAAAATATACTTTATTCACCATCGGTCTTAGCGTGTTAATTTGTCAATGGTGTTGTGAGAAAAGTATTACTTTGACCTTGGACTTAAATAACAATCGTATTTGCTTGTAATTAATCCCATGAGTCAAATCGCCAGCATTGTTTTACTCTAGAGGAATAAATATGCTAATAAGATTGCTTCTCAATTTATAAAATATACACAATTATAATTTCGCTAGATATATCAACTGTTTTCTCTTTCTACAAAAGAAAAATTAATTATTTTCTATGAATTGATATTTAGATTAAATTATTAGTAGATAAATCATTATTGATCCACTTGTTTATTTATGACCTATATAAAAATTTTAAATGAATTATAAATGACTTATAATCCATAAATATATAGTTAATTTGACTCATCTATTTTTTTTTAATAAATTATTGTTATTTTATATCTTACCATTTCTATCAATATTAGTTTTT
The DNA here is from genome assembly GCA_026873985.1 of Saraca asoca. Classification (NCBI taxonomy): domain Eukaryota; kingdom Viridiplantae; phylum Streptophyta; class Magnoliopsida; order Fabales; family Fabaceae; genus Saraca; species Saraca asoca. The sequence goes on from JANHAO010028208.1 coordinate 7,908, forward strand.
CATAACTGTCCTCATATTTTCCTCGATCGTATTTGCTGCACCACCACAAAACAAACTTAATGGTTGTATGGTAACAACATTTAGGATTCTTAATAATTAATTATATCTCCAATAATTGATTATAATCCCTTTAAAGATGTTTAGTTATATTTTTAAAATATTTCAATAATTAATTATAGATAATAATGTTGATTAAACCAAACTTAAAATAGTTTTTATTTTTATCAAGATTATAAAAAGGAAAACATTAATAATCGTATCATATTGACCTAACTTTTCTTATCTTTTGTATTTATTCTAACAATATATAATAACAGAAACTCTATTTTCTCTCTCTTCTTTAAGTGTTTTTTTTAGTAATTTAATAATAAAAAATATTTTTTATACATCATCCAAATAAGAATAAATTATATATTAATTAGTTATCAAATAATGTTACAAAATATAGATAATCAATTATTTAAAAGTCTAGGCTTAATTACAATTTTGGTTCCCTAAAATTCATATTTTTTACCCTCTTAATTTAAAAAATCTCAATTTTGTTCTACATAATGTTAAAATTGTTTAATTTTAGTCTTCCGTTTATATTTCATTTGTTTCTAAACCAAGGGTTGTCAAGGTATTCATCTAGTCCATTTCAAAAAAAAAAAAAAATAGACCTAATTTACATTTAATTTAGGGTAGAGATATAATATTTAAAATGTAAAAAAAAAAAAATGCTTTTCATTCAAAGCACAATGAGTTAGAGGAAAAACAGAATAAAAAACATAAAACATATCGGGGGAGCCAAAAAAGGTAAATTGTTTGGTTCAATCAAAACAGTATAAAATTTGTTGAATTCAATTGCTTCCTTAATTTACATTTCATTAAGGAAAAATAAAAAGAAATATTCTACAAACATAAACACAAAAAATTTACTATTAAAAAAGACCTAGCAATATTGTGATTGAATTCAATGGAGTTTACTTGAATAATTTCATTAATGAGAATGTCACGCCCCAATCCATAGAGCGTGATCGGCATAGAAGGTCATCCTTAGGAATCTCCTTCCATCGGAAAACCCCCTACAAGCCTTACAATGTAATTAACATACCCATGACTCACTATTTCATCAATCCACGATGAAACATTTAAATATTAAATTCTAACAAAATTTTAACAGAGTTTCCTCTGTTTTTCAGACACCTAACCATAAGGCCTATACAACAGCATAATAGGGCTACATGCCCTCCATAACCTGTATGGCATCATAATAATATATAATGACTCATACTATACAATTTACATTCTATTATGTATTCAGACAAATACATATGTACAATCGCTAATCCAACTGCCAATATTACACTATTTATATACCTTTAATCTTTACAGGACATGATCTACTCGATCCGTAAGTAGAAATGAAATCAGGAAAGTGCCAAGCAATTGAAGGAATATCTTCTAAGTCTGAAAAATATGAAGAAAAAAGGAGTGAATTTCATTGAAATTCAGTAAGTAAATAATTCTAAGAATCACCCAAAAATTTCATTTGAAAATTATGCTCGAAAGTATATATATAAATATAAATATAGCAGTGTAAGTATGTTTACCCATTTTGCAACCATAATCTTATAACACTTTTAAAAAAACTATAATTCAACAAGAAAATTATGTCATAAAAAACATGATATTCAACAATATGATGGTAAATAGGAGAGAAAATCAGTAATTTTCTAAAATTTCATTTAAACTCATTATAGAAAATCATACAAGAAGATTTCCACAAGAATATATTGTAATACCCGAAACATTAGGAAAATAAAAAGGAAATTTTAAAAAGGATTAAACTGAAAATTTCGACAGGGACTAAAGTGAAAAGTCTTGTTTTCGGGTGAGGCAACTTTTGGAATACCCCAAAGTCTAGGGGTTAAAGTAAAAAGTGGGCCCAAAATCGGCCAAGACAGTTTTCGATCTTCCTTGGCTGATATTTCAGCCTCCCTCCTCCCGAAGCTTCCCCATTCTTCCCGGCTTCTTCTCTCTTCTCCCTCTCCCACGACTTTTCCTCCCCCTTCCGTCTCTCCCTCTCTCCTCTTCCTCCGCCAAAGCAAAGCCGACCTTCCTCCAAGGCTCTGACGTGCTGCTAGCTTCCATGGGAGCTCGTCACCTCACTTCCTCTTCTTCACAAATGGTTCGGCCATGGCTTCTTCGGTGAGCTTCCGGCGGCGAAGGAGGTGGCGTTCGGCCGGACATGGCGGAATCTGACAAGATGCTCGGCCCAGCTCTCTTCTTCTCTCTTCAAGCACTCTTTCTCTTGGTTCGATTGGCTTTTGGAAGCTCTGAACTCACAGTCCCCTGTTTTAGATGCTGGTTCGGCCAACCTCTGTTCCTGGTCACCGGCGGCACTCCGGCCAGTGGCGAGCTAAGGGTGCCCTCTTCTGGACCTGGTGAGTATTCTTAGATCATCAGATTTATTTTCTAGTAACTCTACAGTTGATTTTTCAAGATATTGTGTTAAAAGCTCTAAAACAATATATTTTGTTCAACAGTCTCCACAGGCTCACCGGTAGCATCCCAGCTCCGGTCGAGCTGCATACTAAATATTTTAGACCTTAGTGAACAATCGTAGAACAAAAGATTTATTTTCTAGTAATCATGTATTAAGATTTCAAGTTTATTGTATAAAACCCCTTCTATGTGAAATTCCTTAAAAATGGCTTCTTCTTGTGAAATTGGTTCAGAAACCTCCTTGGCAAAGTGTTGAGAACATAGATATCCC
>JANHAO010028209.1:0-10663 GCA_026873985.1 Saraca asoca
AGTATGTGTATGGCAGTGGCCAGGATCATACTGTGACACACAGAATAGTTGCTGCTATCCAACAACTGGGAAGCCTGCTGCAGATTTTGGCATTCATGGGTTATGGCCTAATTACAAGGATGGCTCTTACCCATCTAACTGTGATCCTAATAACTCTTTCAATCAAGATGAGGTACTTTTCTACACATCTTCAATTTTGAGTTTACATTTCAGAATTCCATTTGAACTCCGGTAAATAGAATATAGTTCTAATGAAGTGGTTATATGATGATAGGTATCTGATCTGATTAGCAGCTTACAAAGCAACTGGCCGACTCTTGCATGCCCGAGCAGCAATGGGGTGCAATTCTGGAGCCATGAGTGGGAAAAGCATGGGACTTGCTCTGAGTCTGTCCTTAAACAACATGACTATTTTCAAGCAGCTCTCAACCTCAAGCAGAAAGCCAGCCTCTTGCAAGCTCTTACAAGTGCTGGTACATTTCCACTTTCCCTTTTTCTTACTTGCAAGCTCTTACTTAGTGCTGGTACAATTGTCTTGAATCATAATATAGGTCCCACCACATGTATGTCTCTGTATTTCCTTTTCAAAAGATAAAAAAAAAAAAAAAAAATCTTAGATACATATAAACAACTAATAACAAAATTCAAGTATCAATTTACAATCAATCTCTTTTATTATATAATATTTAAGTGCAAGCAATATTTTTCTATTTACACATGTGAAAATCTTTTAATCTACCAATGGAAATCTTTATGATGTAATAGGAATAAACCCGGATGGGGGATCATACAGCTTGAGCAGCATAAAAGGGGCCATCAAGGGAGCAATTGGGTATACTCCATATGTAGAATGCAACAAGGACACTTCTGGTAACACCCAACTCTACCAGGTGTACTTGTGCGTGGACTCCGCTGCCTCTGACTTCATAGACTGCCCAGTATTTCCCTCCGGCAGATGTGGGTCCCAGATTGAGTTCCCATCTTTCTGAGAAAATTAGATTCATCTGCTTGTTCATTTCCATTTATTTTGCTTCCATTGCTGTCCTTTTCATAAACACTTGTACCTATGTGTTTTATTCAATGAACTTTTGTTGAATAAGATATTATTGTAATTTAATCAGACCTTCTGATTAAATGGTTACTATGTATATATTCTAAATTTGAAAAGTTGTAAATTTTCTCCAGGATTTATTACATGATTTTCTTCTCATATAAAAAGATCTCTATTTCCTTTTTTTTCTCTTTAGATAAATGAATTTCTATGTAAAAAAATATTGATGTAATTTTTTTTTCTTTCTCTCTTCCTTCCTATGATTTAAAGGAATACGGAATAATTATTAATTAATTTCAAAACTATGTCTTAATAAACTATTTTCAGCCATAAAAAAAAAGGTTTTTACATAATCTAACTGTTCATACTTGTCATACATGACAAATCTATTTAAAATTAGTTACATTAACTTAAAATAGATTGTGTGGATGGTATATACAATTGCGAGAATGTAATTGTGCAATTAGCACTAATTTACAGATAATTATATATTCTACAAATCACCAAACTGGTCTCTATTCAGTTTTTTTCAATTTGGTACAGTCTAGAGATGGTGGATAATATTCCCTTACAGGGCAAATCTTCAAGCTAGCTTTCACATGGTTGTTTCCGGAATCGAAGAGGGACCTTTCACATGGTCTCTATTCGATTTTTTCTACAAATAAAAATTCCAAATATCTATTTCTTTTTATAAGTAAATATCTATATTTAACTTTGTGATTGTAACAAATTCATTTAAAAAAACAATTTAGTTGAATTACAAGTGAACTTTAATATTTATTATGCACATATATAAAACATAACTTTATTTAAATTGACTCATTTAAAATCCTATCAACCTAATCTCATAAAGTTTAAATCTTAAAGAAAATAAGGTACATAATGTGTTTAACCCTTTGGGCCAGTCCAAGAGGCACAAATGAAAGTTGTATTGTCTCGCATGAACAGATTTAAATTTCATCATTATTATATTTAGAAAACAGATTTTATCTCTCTGTGATCCAAATTTTAAAAGTACTCAAAGATTTCACGTTTTAAACACATTTTTTTTATAAATATTCGAAAGAGTATCAGATTATATTAATTTATTTGTAGATGATTAGGTAAAAGTTTTTAATTTAAATGATATACAATATTTTTAAAAAAATTTTACTTTTTTTTTTTTTGTGTTTTAAGATCAATCAAGAATTCTTAGGCGTGTAAGTTTAATGATTCTATCACTCCTATCATTAAAAAAACAAAACCGTAGAAGATAAACCTAGTTAGATGCCTTTGTTTGTATTGTTTTATTTGACAATTTTTCTTGAAGAAAGATGTTACATCTTGGCATGAGACAAGTTTATCGGAAAACTTTGTTTGGTAATTAATGTTGTATTTGGATAAGACAAAATGAAAGCAAAGAAAAAGTTAAAAAATTAAAATAAAAATATTCTCATTTTCCATTTTGTTCATCTATTTTATTTTCTTTACTTTCAAGCAAAATTTTAAATTTGAGTGACATAGAAACAATACTAGATATTTTTCATGATATTCTCTATCTCAACGGAATATCAAATAAGGTAATAGTTAAAATGTCATTTCCATTACATTAATAAATTTAAACATGGAATAAAAAAATAATGTATATATAATAGTAAAATGCATTGGCATATACTAAATGACAATGTAGACGATTATCATCCACTTATTTTATAGGAGTTTAATTTGTGAAACATTTGAACATGTAGGCACAAATCTAAAGTCATCTTGTCATGTCTTTATCAAAACCAACTAACCATACTCAAATCATTTTGAATATGAAAACAAAATAGGTGCCTTTTGGTCCCATCAAAATGAATGCTATTCTTTTCATGGGTTTCATTCTTATAAAGGTTTTAACTAATTTCCACATTGTTGATGGTGGTGAAATTTAGTCGGCTCAGATCCAGTCAACCAGAGCAGTTCTTGAAACGCCTAAACTGTATTCGAATTTTACAAGCAAGAGGCAGATACAGAAAGCAAAGAAAGAAAGGGAAGAACAAGGGACAGACACCAGGAGTTTTAACGTGGTTTGACTAAAATCAAGTAGTATTAGTCCCTACATCTACAGTAGATTTCGTTTATCTATGTCAATTACAAAATACAAGTGTTTGTTTATGGAGTTCCTATTTTTCCAACAGAGTTTCTGCATATATCTAATTGCTCTCCCCCTTACAGTGATTTTTCCCCTATTTATAGAGGTAGGGGAGGTTACAAATGTAATTTGATAAGCTGTAAATTTATCTTTTCAACTGTATCAGGCAATAAATGCTAGACAACTTACTGTTGATTTTTTGGGGGCTGATCTATCAATTAGTCATACAAGTGGGTCCCATTCTCGAGTTTTTCCAATAAGTTTCTCAAAGATAGTTGAGGCAGCTGGCTTCAACCAGTGAACTGGAGCTCATAACGGGCTGACCCTATGCCCTTGGCGTGGTCCTTTGCTCCAAGCTTGTGGCTTACGACCTAGTGTCTATGCTCAGCGACCTCGACTTCCAAGCGAGCTAGGCCTTCTTTGTCCGGACTCACTTGTTAGGCTTTTGCTAGCCCATTTGTGAGGTTCCAAAAACACTCAAAACATTTGTCCCCCTAACTCTCAATGCGCTTTGGGGCTGGGAATTGGAATCTACTGCCAAAAGCTTGTTCTGTTGAATTGTCTGACTTCTGCATTTTCAAGTTTCATCTCGAGTATTCATGTGCTCGCTTTCCTCGATGAATAAGGTTTCTGATGAGCTGAATACTTAGTGGGACGCAAATAGTATGAGTTCCTATAAATCATAACTTAATAAACATTAGAACAAATGCCTGATAGGCCAATCGATCTCAGCAAGCATAATTTGACAAATATTAGTCAAGCATGATGATGTACTTAAAAGGATATGTGTCTAGTTGAATGGTCAGTGAATTGCATAAAAACTGTGCCTTTGGTGAGCCCAAGTTGGATGTTGAGATAAGTCATAAGAGAGCTGTGCCTGAATGTTAGGCCATAAAATAGCTTTGCCTTAATGGTAGGCCGCATGTGAGCTATCAACAATAGGTCGCATGAAAGCTGCAAGCAATAAGTCGCATGTGAGTTGCACCTTGTGGGTCGCACCATAGCAATCTTGTTGCTCCATGGCAGTAAAAGTTTGACTTTACTAGCAATCTTGTTGCTTAGACAAGAAATGAATTTGACTTTACCAGTAATCTTTTTGCTCAATTCCATAGCAATCTCGTTGTTTAGTGGAACAACAATCTCATTGCTTAGTGGAACAACAATCTCGTTGCTCAATGGGACAATAATCTCATTGCTCAGGCAGGTCGTGCCACAGTAGTCATACCACAACAATCATGATGCTCAGTGGGTCACACTGCAGCAATTGCATTGCTCAGTGGGTCGCACCACAGCAATCTTGTTGCTCAGCGGGCTGTGCCACAGCAATCTTGTCGCTCAGTGGATACGAGTCTTGGTTCTAATTTCTTTAATCTAGATGAGCTAAAGTTGACTAAAAATATGAGCATGGATGCTCATCATTCTAAGCTCACAGTACGAGATGACCAGGTCTTTATTTCGAACTTTGGACCTTTCTAGATAATATTTTTGCTGAAAATTCATCAAAAGTTAGTGAATATAAATATAAGCATTTCAAGAAGAAGATAATAGTACAAGATTAGAGGAGCGAGCTGAATTTGAACCCTTTTCTTTTTTTTTCTTTTTGTGCACACTTCAGGATTAAAATATAATTCTTGTGGAAAATGCTTACTCTTGATTAGTAGCTTACTGCTGTTGCGATGGTTGCTTGTAACAACTAAAAAAAAAATTAAATAAAGGACTAAAGCGAAATCTTTGTAAGGACTAAATTGAAATTTTTCTTTTCAGGTGGGCCTTTGTAAAAGGTAGTGCATTGTTGAGGGGCTAAACTGTAATTTTTCCCATTTGCCTTTTTATATAAATTATCCCCAGCTGATATTTTCCCCTGTGGCCTTCTTCCTCTTTGGCCATTTTCATTTTTGTGTTTTCCAATCCCTTCCAAAACTTTCTGGAAGCCTTTTTTGTAGCAGCGTCTTCCAGCTACTCCGCCAGCTCCGGCAGCATATGGCTTTCCTCGGACAGCCTTTTTCTTCCCGTGGCTCTCTCTTTCTTTCTTTTTGGTCATTTCTAGCCTTTTTCTAGAATTTTTTGAAAGCCACCATGGGCTGGCATTCTTCTGGCCTTCTCTTGCATTCTAGCATATTGTCCTCTGCCAAAGGATGCCAGCAACGTCTCGAGGTCCTGTTTCCACTTGGGCTGAAACATTTCACTGTACCAACGAGCTAGGCCGTTCAACCATGGCAGATCTAGCTGCCATTCGACTATCCCTGCACTAGCAATCACTTTCTTCCTCTTCTCCGACGTGTTTCTCGACTGGTGAGCTTGCAACAGCTCGACCTTCCTTCTTTCCCCTACTCCTCTACTAGTTCGGCTAAGAATGGATTCCGGGTCGATGGTGAGCTGCCAGTAAGTCCTTCATGACGCGGTGAATAATCCTAGATCATCGGATTTATTTTGCAGTAGCTGTGTAATTAGATGTCAAGAAAATTTCATAAAAACTCAAATGTTAAGTTGATAAAATTATAAATTTCACTATTAATTCACTTCAGGAATATCCCTATAGTAGGGTAGAGCTCGTTTATGTCTCAATTGCAAAGTCCTAGTAAATTTTCGGGTAGGCAGTTCTGTACTCCTAAAGGTGAGTGAACAATCCTCCTTGCGTACTATTTCTCTCTGTAATTTTAATACAATATTTATGTATAAAATTTTGTGATTTTTGATGAAATGGAATTTTATTGCATAATTACGTGATTCTACAATTTTGTTCATATATTCCATGTATTTATGAAAAATAAATTGTTATGATGAGAATCAAATTTTATTTCATTCGTTAAGTGAAAATGCCTTTATTATTTGTTGAATATATCAATAATATGGTTTACCTGAAAATGAATGTTTGAATATTCAGTTTTGGAAATGTTGTTATGTTGAGGAATATATATATTACTTGATAACTTTGAGAAATTTGTTACACGATGATTTTAACTAAATCATTTAAAATGCTGGATTCATTGGTAAATGGTTGGCAACCCATAAGTGCACTTGTGAGTATATGTTTACCTAGGCAGGAGTTGAGGAGATATGGTAGAAGATACAGCATGAGCGTCTGGCAGATGTGTCAGATGGCTTATGACGAGATACATCTGTGGGTGCTGGCAGATGTGCTAGATGACCCACGGTGAGATTACAAGACGATTACCTTTAGAAATTTACTTATAGGAATCCAGGAGACTGTTCGGTATGCTGATGTTCAATGGAGCTTTTTAGAAGACATGGTTTTCTATCATGCCTGTGCTACGTAAAATTTATCTTTCATAAAGACTTATTTTGATATTGGTTTTATGATACTGGATGTTGTATTTTCTAATACATGATTTTCTTACAAAAATGTTAACTTTCTAAACTTTAATTTAAGATAAAGGTAATTAAATGAGTAAGCAGGTATTATGACTATAGATGGTATCAGATTTGTTTTATAAGCAATAAATGATTTTGAGGGGATTGTTTACTCACTGGGTTTCATTGAAACTCACTACTCTTTTTTCTATGTTTTTCAGAGTTAGAGAACATTCCTGTTACTTCCCCACATTGTCTCGATTCAGAATTAGGCCATTGACCAAGTGGCCCTACCTTCCGCGGAGATAAAAAGGTCTAAAATGGTAAAATGATTTGGTAGTTGGATAGGAAAGCATTATGCATATGTTTGAGTCCTGGATGCCCAGTAGGTTGTGTAATATCTAGTCTAGGCCACTGAATAAAATATATGTATTGTGTGACATGGTACAGGTTCTGATGGGTGTAGCCCTTGATGTTTTTTGTGAAGGCTGTATGGCCAAGTGTCCAAAAAATAGAGGGAACTCTGCTGAAAATTCAGCAGAGATTTTAGTATTTATATTTGTCTGTTAAAGTAATTTATGCATTGGTATGATATGTGCACTATTAGGCTTGTAGTAGGTTTCCTGCTGGTGACCTGTTACGTAAGTCACATGCTGGGGATTGGGTCGTGACATTGCTAGGACTGCTAAGGTTGCTGTCCTAAAGGTTGCTCGACGTAGTCCCTCAAGTGACCTCTTTTGATGAGATCTTCAATGGCGTCCTTGAGCTCCCAACATTTCTACGTATTATGCCTATCTTATTGTGATAGGCACAAAACTTATCTTTGTTGCTCCTAACCTTATCAAAAGTCCTTGGGGTTTTAGGCTTCCCAAAGTCTTACCTATTCTTTTCTATTGCAAAGATCCTATCTGGGGTATCTAATAGAATGCTATAGCTACTATAGCAACCTTGATGCTGAGTCGCTCACTCTTAGACTTTTTCATAACCTGATTATCAGAGTGATCACTACAACCTTTGCTACTCCTCTTTTTATCTTATATAGGGCTATCCATCTCCTCTTTTTATCGGTACTAGTTGATGAATTTCCTCTTATATTCTTCCCAACTATTAATGCTATGAGCTGGGAGACTTCTAAATCATGCTCGAGGTATATCTCCTAGTGTAGCCGGGAAGGCACGACACTTGACCAGAGGATTGGTCATTTAAAGATCCATCTGGATGTTGAATACATCCAGGTGGTCATATGGATCAATATCCCCATTGTATGGTGAGATCGCGAGGATTTTAAATTTGTGAGGAAGAGTCTGTTTCTCTATCTCATTTGTGAATCGGGTCCTCTCCTCATAACATTCTTGGCTATTCTGAGCACGAGGGCGCTCCTCTAGTCGTTTTAATCTCTTGAATAGCTTTTCTATCCCCAGATCTTGTGTCTCAAATCTTCAGCTAAAAGTTTGTGGGCTCCTTCTACTTCCTTGGTCATAGGAGTAATGACGTAAGGTATTCCCCTGGCTAAACCTGTGAGAGCTCACAACTTGACATGAGCTCTCATGTCATAAGTCATCATAGTCATTACAAGCTCAACAAAACCTTAATCTCATCCATGAGTGGAAAAAGCAAGCTGAGTCAGTGACTTGATACAATTGCCTGACTGCAGCGACCTTATCCTGCTCTGATGCGCCTAGGGTTTGTGTTAGCACCTTAATCGCCTCAGTTAGCTTTCTCACTATAGTTCCTAGGGCTTTTTGGTTTTGGAGCAATGCCTGTATTTCATTAGTTCTTGAGCAATGACAGCAAGTTGGTGGTAGGCCGCGAAGGGCAACTCGGTGACATTGCCGACTGTAGGTCCAACAGACATGCCTATTACAAAAAGAACTAGTTCTCTCTATCGCTCCACTTGTTTTTCTGGCCACATAATCGGGTCATTCAAACTTCTGCTGGTTCTTCCTCTAGTCACTGTAGCTAAACAGAGAATCTACCATAACACAGATAATGCTCTCCTTCTAGCATCAAAATGTTATCGATAAAATTTGGTTGACCAAAATTTAATCAACCAGAACAATTCTTGAAACCCCCAAAACTGTATTCTAATTTTACAAGCAAGAGGCAGATATAGAAAGCAAAGGAAGAAGGGGAAGAACAAGGGGTAGACATCGGGAGTTTTAACGTGGTTCGGCTAAAACTAAGTAGTATTGGTCCCTACATCCATGATAGATTTCATTTATCTGTGTCAATTATAGAATACAAGTGTTTGTTTATGGAGTTCTTATTTTTCTAACAGAGTTTCTGCATACACCTAATTGCTCTCTCCCTTATAGTGATTTTTCCCCTATTTATAAAGGAAGAGGAGGTTACAAATATAATTTGATAAGCTGCAAATCTATCTTTTCAGTCGTATCAAGCAATAAATGCTAGACAACTTACTGTTGGTTTGTCGGGAGCTAATCTGTCAGTTGGTCATACAAGTGGGTCCTATTCTTAGGTTTCTCCAATAAGTTTCTGAGAGATACTTGAGGCAGTTGGCTTCGACCAGCGAACTGGAGCTCATAGCGAGCTAACCCTGCACCCTTGGCGTGGTCCTTTACTCTAAGCTCACAACTTGCGACTTAGTGTTTATGCTCAGCGACCTCAACTTCTAGGTGAGTTGGGCCTCCTTCGTCTAAACTCATTTGTTGGACTTTTACCAATCCATTTGCATGATTTCAAAGACACTCATAACACAAATTAAAATGCTTTTCTTGTCAAAGCTAAGCTCTTCACGCACAAGACATGAATAAGGAAAAAAAAAAAAGGAGATCGGTTTCAACGAGTAAAGAAAATGGTAGCCAAAAGAGAGAGAAGAATAGGAAGATTTGCGATAGGGACTGTGAGGAATTGCAGATGAGGACAAGAAGTTGATTAGATAACTCCAATGAACATAAACGAGATGCTTTTTAGCCAACAAATAATGCACCGGCCAAGCTATTATCTTCAACTGGGATTGGAACTTAGGCACGTGAAGCATGACGCACCGAACTTTCCCATGTTGAACACTTTCCAACCCTGTTATTAAAACGTGATTTGATTGACTTTAATTGGAAAATAAATTTTTTGACGCAATATGATTGCCTTGTTTAATTGATTATTAATTTACAAAATAAAAGAGGTTAGACTTTTTTTAAAATAGTTTATCTATCATCTTTTATATAAGAAGAATTTTTTTATGAAAATGTTTAATTTTCATTATTAATTAAATAATTTTAAACATTTTTAATAATAAATTCAAGAGAGAATTTATTTCCTAAAAAAATTATTTTTTTTAATTTTTTTTTTATGTAACTCAAGGATCCTTAGCTTTTATACTATTATACTCCTAGGCAGGCCATGGCAATTGAGCCCAATAGTTCGAGAGCTAGTTTAACTCGATTTCATAATTGTTTGAATCACTTCCTTCGGAATTCATTTTTTTGGAACAAGACAATTAATTTGTTTCACTAAAGGAGTCGAACAAGAATTTTTCTTATACAATTTATTTAATTTGTCAACAGTCCGATTATGCTTATTTTATTAAATATTATAAATTTTTTATAATTTTAAATTTATAATATTGAATGATATTCATAATGAGACTAAATATTATAACTTTGTTAAAAAAAAATATTTTTATCATTGTTTAATTAAGTTTTATTATTGAGTTTGAATAGAAAGTTGAATTCACCTCGAATTTTGAACTTTTTAAAATTAGTGACGTTTATTATTTTTTTGTCGAATAAAATCGAATTGAGCTTCAAGTTTCATATTTAATTTTTACTCATTCAAGTTAAAATTAAAATATTAACATTAATTTAAGATCAAGTTGGGCTTGAGCACCATTCTATTTTAATTATGTTCGATAGTATTAAAATTTGATTTGACTGAGTTTCACCCCTACCTTAAAGTAATGTTTAAATATGTTGGCGGTAAAATTTGATTTGGTAGACTCAAATCTTAGTCAACCAGAATAATTCTTGAACCCCAAACTGCAGACTGGTTGGATAGGCGAAAGATGAGGAAATGGAGATGAAGAACAGCAAAGGTGTCACGCCCTAATCCTGGGCATGTGACCGGCGTAGAAGGTCACCATCAGGACACCCTTTCCATCAGGAAACCCACTACAAGCCTTACTATGCAACCATAACAATACACCAATGCATATAAATTTCCTTAACAAC
>JANHAO010028210.1:0-10664 GCA_026873985.1 Saraca asoca
AGGTTAGTGAGCTCTTCTTCTACTCTAGATTTGATCTAGGTTATTTTGAGACCTCACACCAATGGATCCTTAGGTGAGTTTGGTTTGGCCAAGGCCATTTTCTATGGGAAAAATTTTCAAATTTTCAGCCTCATACCCCTGATCTTGGCCATGCAAACGCAGCAGAAAGATGTTTTAGTATAAAAGGTCAAAAAAGCAGATTAAAGGTTGGTAACTATCAATCGGAAATTGATATTCAAGCTGGTCATGATCAAAAAAATTGGGTTATGATAAGATGAATATTTTATTTTACATTATATTAATTTGTTAGTTAAAATGTATTTTGTAAATAATTTGCTACACTTCTCACACTATGCATAATATTTACCATTAACAATATATATTTTTATGAATGGTATGGTGACACTTATTATTATTTTTTGAATTTTTTTTTCTTTTGTGTCTTTATATTTAAACCTAAAACATTATGCTTGTTATGTAGCTTGCCACTTCTTTCACAGAAAGAAAGCCAAAAACAAACTCTTTAGAATTACATGGTGTTTGGATGGACAATTTTTGTGGGTGGGTAATGGAATTAGAAAACTAATTCTCTTACTTAGTGTTTGGTTCCTATGTAGTGAAATCTATTATTGTTACTTATTTTTAATAGAGTCCACCAATTTGAAACCCTTCCTCCACTTAAGATTTTAGATTATATTACTTACCAAAAATGAAAAACATTTATCTCCTCTTTGCTTCTCTTACCTCACAAAACTTCCACAGCCACCTACCACTATTGACCACTGCTCACCACTACCTTTTGCCATTAACCACTGCCCACCACTACTATCATCATTGACCACCACCCACCATCTTTATTTATTATTGACCATGCCCAACACCACTACCACTATTGACCATACCATCTATTACTTATCGCGTTAATCACTGTTCATCACCACCACTTACAACCACTAAGCACAGTCCACCACCATTGACAATCGTTAACCACTGCCTACCAGCATCTTTTGCTATTGACCACCACCACCACCACCTATAATCTTCAGCCACTATCCACCATCATATTTTTCATTCACCACCACTACCATTGTTGATCACCGCTCATCATCCAATATCATTGTTAGCCACTACCTACCACCACTCACTATCATTAACTACCTTTCATCACCACCTACCATTGTTGATCACCGTCAACCACCACCTATAATTGTTGACTACTACTTACCATCACCTTTTGTTATTAACCATCACTCACCACCATTACCACTGTTGACCATTGCCCATCATCGTTAACTAATGCCCACCATTACCTACAATCACTAATCATTTCTCATCGCTACTTTTTGCTATTAAACACTACTCACTGCCATTACCACTGATAACTACTACCCACCACTACCAATTGCTGTTGACTACCATCTACCATCCAATATTGCTTTTGACCACCACCATGGATCATCAACAACTATCATGCACCACCATTAACCATTGTCTACCACCATCTAGCGCTATTAATCACCATTCATCATTATTGATCACTAGTTAATCAAATAGTAAGAAAGCAAATCATAAAAAAAATGTGATTTTTTTCTTTAACTAAACTAAATAGATAAAAAAGTTACAGTCACCATCACCCTCCTCCTTATTTAATTCTATTCCCTTTTTATTTCTACATGTTGAATCGAACGTCCTCATAGTGTATTTGATAACAACATAAATAATTTATGACAAGACAAATATAATTTAAACTTGCATAATCCTTTTAATTAGACAAATTTTAGCCTAGAATTTGAAAGAAAGGTAAATATCTGTCATAGTTATCATATATTAAAGCAAAATATTACGCCATTGAGTTATTTCGGCAGATCATTTGTAATCATTAAAAAAAATTAGAATTCATTTCATTTTTAAATTGAAGTGACCCAAGGATTAAATTTACGTTTATATAAATTTTTTGGATTTTGAAATCCATTCAAGTATAATATGATTTTACTAGAATTTGTTTTTGTAACGATGGATCTACTCTTAAATTATATTTTTTTAATGATACTCTCAATATATATATCTTAATCAAATTTCATATATTTTTAATATGATTCAAACAAAAGATTTATTTTTAAAACAATTAAAATTATTATTTTTAATATTAATTCTAAATGTTGAATTTTATTTTGCAATGAAATAAAATCATTCCTAATAAAATTATTTGACATCATTTATAATATATGTTTTCAATCAAAGTATAAGTTTATATCATAGTTTTAAATTATAATTTAAAGTCGCAATATTACACACAATAATATTGTTATACTAAAATTTGTAATCACAATTTTTTTATAATTTTATTTTTAACGATAATTTCTTAATTTACTCATAATTTTATTAATTATAGGATGAGCGAGAATAGAAATTTACAACCATAGTTTGTACTATTTCATTGAAATAGTAGTTGCATTTCCCAAGTCTTCGTTTTATGGACATCTGGTTCTTTTAGAAGCAACAATGAACATGCAGTGTCCCCTATCCGCAAGCAACAATGCAAATGCAATGTGGACCTTTATAAACTCATTCTCAAAGCATGGGTTTTTACAGCTAAGATCGGTCTTCTTTAGCTTTGGCCACAACAATTAACACGTCTTACAACAGAAACATCAATAAATTGAAAGAGCTTTCATAGTCATATCTCATACATCACTTTATGAAGGGGAATACTGTAAGTTCACATGAGCACTATTATGGCCCACCAGGGACAATTTTTTTTTATTTTTTTATAAGAATATGACAGATATAGAAGGATCAAAGTCAATTCTGAATTATAGAGGGGACACAGTTTGTATATTTTGATAACTATTTATATGATTATTTTTTTGGATAAGTATGAATTATAGTCAAATATGTATGCTTCAAATACTATAACTTATTTTGCTTGTGTATTTTATTATTTTTTATCTTGTCTTAATTATTTTAATGATGTATCGACATTAAATTAATCAACATTTTTAATAATGCACTGATAAAATAACACTAATATTAATTTCTTTTAATGAGCTGATGTTATCTCATCTTGAGATTTTTATTTTTTGATTTCTTGAATTCAAATTTAAAATATTAACGTATGTTAAATAAGTTACTCTTCTTGTCATTAAAAAAAAAAAAACAAAACAAAACTTTCTATTGATGTTTATTAAACATTAAATAGTTTGAATAAAATACTAAAGTGAATGATTACAACTGCGAAAACTATTATTTCATTGCACTTGTTAAAGAGCTTTTTTCAATTCTTAACATTTGTTGAAATTAGAATGGAGTTGGACACCTTCCATCACTTTCATTCCATGACTCGCATGTTGGATCAGATCAAATTGCTTTCAAATCCAAATGTGTGTTTTAGATTTTAGCTCAGAAAGTCCTCAAAGTGTCAAAAACTTGTTTCGGAGAATTGTTTTGACTGAAGAAGTCAAGCCAAGCATGAACCAGAAATATGAGCTCAGATTGAAATGTACTCGGAAATCTAGTCTAAATGTTACTTAGCTTCAATTGTCATTAGCTCAAAATAGGGTCTTGTCCATACATTTTGCATACAACACATTTTGTTTCCAATAGAACAGCAGCTCAGGCAAACTGAAAGACTGTTGGCCTTGCATATATCAAACACTCTAATAACCAAGTAACCAACATAGATTAGAGAAGAACGTTTCATAACAAGTTGCTCAAAACTCTGTTCATGATCATATTCTGATACTTAGTTAAGTAAGGCCAGAATGTCAAGCATTAGATTCAGGACCAGCCGGCTTTGAATTGAGAAGTGGCTGCAGAGCTTTGACAACAATCGTCATGTTTGGCCGGAAATCTGCCTCGTATTGAACACAAAGTGCTGCTACTGCTGCCAACTGCATATACCAGAAAAACCAGTTAGAAACCAAGAACCTCAAAGTGGCCACAATTATTTATTTGTCAAAGATTAAGCAAGGATTGAGAGAACTTTAGAACCTTTGCAATAGCCTTCGGCGGGTAGTCGTTGTTTAGCTTT
This sequence comes from Saraca asoca, assembly GCA_026873985.1. Lineage (NCBI taxonomy): Eukaryota > Viridiplantae > Streptophyta > Magnoliopsida > Fabales > Fabaceae > Saraca > Saraca asoca. The sequence continues at coordinate 4,031 of JANHAO010028210.1, forward strand.
GGATCCACACATTGCTTCACTTTGTCCTCACTCAGCCTTGGAGTTGCCTGCCGTAATTAGAGAACTTAATTAGATATAACAAATCGATTTGGAGGGCAGGCCAGTATATCCAAGACTGAATGTTGTTCATAACATACCCACGTTACAAGACTTTGTTGCCCTTTTGGCATTGTGTGGTCTACTGGCTTTCTTCCTGTCAAGAGCTCTAAAAGAACAACTCCAAAACTATAAACATCACTTTTCTGGGTTATTTGCCCGGTCATTGCATACCTGAAAATGAAAACGATAATCCGAAAGGAAATGTCATTATTGTCTGCATGCAAAGGATGGTTTTACTTGCGATAACAAAATATAATTAAGAAAAAGCCCAAAAATGTACTGGATTTTGGCAGTCTACATTCAGTATTCTTTATTTTGTCTAGAAGATACTTATGATTAGATTCATGACAATTATTAGGAAGAAAAACTAGTTGTACAATCAACTTACAATTAGACTCAAGTCTGTGGGTTCACACAGCTATGTCTAGTTGTGAATCATTTGTGAGTACATCAATTGATGTTAAGCTTGCTTGATGTTGATGAGATACAATTGAAACACACAATATTTAGACCAATACATTTTTTTCCCTCATATAAGCATGATAAAATCAAAGCTCATCATAATCAGATAGACAGAAAGGTAATAATTGAAGGACATACTCTGGGGCATGATAGCCAAATGTGCCCAAGACTCTGGTTGAATGTAGCCGAGCTGCAGTGTCTGAAGACTGATTTGTCAAGTTGAAATCTGCTATCTTGGACATGTAATCATCGAATAGCAAGACATTGCTGGATCTAACATCACGATGAACAATAGAAGGCTGAACCTTTTCATGCAAATACTCAAGGCCTTTTGCTGCCCCAAATGCAATTTTTACTCTTTGGTTCCAGCTTAGAACCGGGCCAGGTTCGGCCCCTTGTACACCTTTCCTTCCTGCACCAGCCAAAGCCTATGATCAATCAAACTACTCTAAAAGAGTTGAAAGAAAATCCGTTCTCATTGTTAGCCATACCATGTAATATGTCATGCAAAGAACCCAAAGTAGCAAATTCATGCACCAAAATTCGGTTGTCTTCCTCCAGGCAATATCCAATCATCTCCAGAAAATGCTCATGCTTCAGTCTTGAAACTACAGATAACTGCATGATCCACAGTAACAAAGTGCAGAATGTGAGAATCTTAAGAGTCAAGAAAATCGCCTTTAGTGAAGGGAAAAAGCTACTTATACAATAAGACTAACTCATAATGGCTTCACTCTGTAGGGCCCACTCCCCTCTCACAAAGAGGCCATTGTAAGCAAAGTTTCATCACACAACTAAAACCGCTCTTTAGTGAATATACTATTTCAAAATCTCACCTGTGCTGCAAAATCGGAGTCTGGTTCTTGTGAAGTGGTATCGAGCTTCTTGATTGCTGCAACCTGACCACTGCTTAAGGTTGCTTGGAAAACCCGTCCATAAGAACCTTCTCCAATCAAAGCCTTTGCACCAAAGTTATCTGTTAACCTATTTAACTCATCCAGTGGAATGGCGGGTATCTCAATCGGCAATACTTTCTGTGCAACTCCACCCTTGACTGCATTGGTTTCCCTTGGCTCTCCTCTCCCAGTGCCTACATTCAAAGGAACTCTTAATTATCAACAAATGGGACAAAGGGATTTCACCGCCCGGTCCAAGACACGCACAAGCCAAAGTAACTATGTAATAAAGTAAGTACTTCACAATTCACATAGTATTAATGATAAAGCCCAACTTCCATTAAGATTGCTCCAAGGATCCAATACCAGCTCACATATTGAGAATGTGATGTTGCTACATAAGTTTCAGAACATTCAGCACTCTCAATAACAAAAGGGTATCAATTCGAAGAAGCGTTCAATTCCAAAAGCAAATTTATAATTTTCCTGTTCCATAACTGGAAGAACATATTCACAATAGTAGATTAGGTAGGAAATCAGAAGAAAATGATAGATGGGCAAAACTTTTGAGCTTTGAATCATTACATTATATTCAATACAAGAAGAAAGCAGAAGAACAATGTCAACTAAAACTAATAAAAAAAAAAAAAAAATCAAAAGGCCAAACCGTGCTACCTGGTCCTCCCCCGTATGGCTTTGGCGGTGCGTTGTAATTGTTTTGAGGTGGGCCGCTGATCTCCTCCTCCGCACCTCCGCAGCACAACATACTTCAATGTAGTCCAAGCAGTAATCTGGAAAAAGAAAAGGTGTTTATATGAACACTGTTTTTTTACAGAAAATATTTTCTATAAAAATAATTTTATTTTTCTGTCATAAAATTTTAAGATTAAAAAACTATTTTATTTATTTACTGTTATTTCAATAAGATATTAGGTTTTCTTATGAAAAAAATCTTTTAACATAAGAGATTGAAAATTAAATATTAAGAAAAAAATTAGTTATCCTAAGATTGCATAGATGCCATGCTATATACATATAAATATATATATATATATATATATATATATATTTTCTCAGGAAATGAGCAACAATGGAATGACATCATGAAATCAACATTCCCAAAGAAAACAGCAAATTGATTGCAATGTGCCTTCGCACCAATGATGAAAATAACAAGGCATGGAAACATCGAGACAGAAACCTAAAATAGCAATTCGAAATCATGAACGATCCTAGGATCATCAAAATCATAAGGCATTGCCTCTAACCTGTTCGTGAACCCAGAAAGCTCAATGACGCAATACTACATCAACGAACAAAACTGTCGGAGAGGGAATTAGGACAACAACGAAGATTGTGAATAGGAATGCAGAAGAAGGCAAAATCTGTTGTTTTCCTAAATCCCTCTAATGATTTGGAACAATGGGCCATGTTTGTTAGTCTCTCTGTTTGCCGGGAAAATCGGTTGGTTGATGAAGAGCTTAACCGCTAAACCAGAACTCGACTACGTGCCCCCACGATGCACGTCATAATTCGTTTTTTTTTACTAATTTTAATTTGAACGCATCTTCTTCCTTTATTTTCTGATCAGGACCGTACAGAGTCTAGAGACAGTGAGTCTCTTGCGTATCAAATGGTGACGTTAGTATATAAAAGTACATGTGCTAAAAAAAAATCTTAATATGTATTTTTATAAAATATTTTGGCCAAATTTTACTTTTTCATGTTTTAACTTTCATTCAAATTTTAATAATATTTATTTGTATAACGTAACTTTCAAAATAAATATAATATTAAATATTTTAAAAAATTATTTGTTTTCTTGATGAAAAAATTCTACGAAATAATGATTTAATTATGGAAATTGCTAATTAAAATTAAAAGATTATTAAAATTATTTTCGTCTTTAAATCAGAGCATAAAATTTCTCTCCTTCTCAAAACTCATCTGCAACTCATCAAGAAAAATTATTCATGGTAAGGCTCTGTTTGTTTTAACATAAAACATCTTTTACATAAATAATCTCATTTACTTATATTTATAGTTATAAAATATTAAAATAGTAAAAAAATATTCTATTTATTTAATGTTAAATATAGGGAGTGTAATAAAAAAATCCTCTATTTTAAAAAAAATTATTTTCTCCCAAAAGTATAACACCATATATTATTTTTTTTAATTAAAAGATAAATAAATAGTATAAAAGTCCTTTATTTAATACAAACAAATGAAATTTTCCAATGGAAAATACTTTTGATAAAACAAATGGAGTAAGAAAAATGAATTTCAGGTAGGTCATACAAGGAGGGACAGTTCTTTTGTTGCTAGGGAAATTGCAATAACCTTGGAAAATTATGTTCCTTTCTTTCTAATCATTAATAATTTTTGTTGATCATAATTGCAGATAAGTTTTGAGAATTTATAGAAGAAGAGAAATTTTGTGCCCTAATTTAATTAAGAAGAAGATATAATTTTAAATTTAAAAAGTGAAATCACTTTAACCCTTCTTTTGATCCTGTCAGCATTTTTCATAATTTAATCAATATTCTATCTAGTCATATAAGATTTTTCTGTTAGAAAAGATAGATGATTTTTCAAAACACCTAACATGTCATTTATTTCAAAAGTTAAGTGGTATAATTGATTCAAATAAAAGTTAGAACGAATTATTGAAACTTGAATGAAAGTTAGAGGATAAAATGTATACTTTAGTCAAATATTTATTTATAGTTTTCTTATTAAAAATTATTTTTATATAAAAAATTTTTAAAAAAAAAATTGTGTGATTTTGGTAAATAAAGTTGTAATATTTTATATATTTGTTATAGACAAAGCCTAAAAAAATTTTAATTTTTTATTTAAAAAATTATAAAATTTTGCACATAAAATTACAACCTTAATATTAAAACTACATAAAAACTTGCAAATTCCCAAAATATATTCGAATATATTACCCTTGTATCTTAATCTCATTCTGAACTATGTAGTCAATTTTTTCCATTTTTGTTGGGAGGTCAAAGGTCAAACTCAAATTGTTGCACTTTCTCTTCTGTCCAACACTGGTTTTTTTTTTTTCTTTTTTTTTTGCCTCCCTTTTGTTCTCAGTTGGGTTTCTCTTACATCATTTTGTTGTTTATATTATTTAGATTATATCACATGTAACGTTATAAAATGATTATGAATGATAGTCCTAAAAATATTGTTTTCCTTGAAAAATCAAAGATGTAACATTGGAAATTATTGTGAAAAGCACTACCACATGAAATTTATTGTAAACAAATCTCATGATATTGATAAAATTACTATCAAGGAAAGATTACCGGTGAAGTTCAAATTGTGGGCTTTTCCTTAACGCAATTTGAATTTGATATTATCAATTTAGTAACATTAACATAATCCATTGTCTCATTGAACATTTGACTGATCATCCTACAAATCAATAACAAAATATGGAGTTTTGCCATTTATGACAGCAAAGTTGTGGTATTAGATTACTCCAGAGGTTATTAATCGCACCTCCCTTGATAAGACGATATCTCCTTAGACTCAAACTTATTCTTCATTAACATATGAATTCATGTCCCCATGATTCAATTGCTTGGCAAACCATCTTGGCCTACAGCTTCTTTTCATTTGCATTTCCTTGTTGAATGTGTCATTTATTCCCAGATAAATTTAACCTCTATTCTCTGTTTATTCCAGTAGATACTGGGAATTCTAGAGATTAAATGATGATTTGCATCCTCACCTCTCAACCTTATATTTATACAAATTTAAGTTGTATAAATTTTCCAACAATAATTATACTAATCTAACAGGAGAGATAAGAAACATTAACTATTAAGAGATCATGTTTGGAAGTAGCCCTCAAGTCAAAATTCTGTGGAATTGAAAATCTGCCAAGAGAAATAATTAAGGCTTCACTCTGTCAGAGAGCTAAACAAAATCACTGTTTCTGGGGCTGTACAAAGTACATTGGCCTGCATAATATATACAATACAATTTTCATTCTTCTTTCCATATACGACCAGTAATCCTCAACTTCAATTCCTGTCTATCCCCACCGGAAAAATAAAGAGCTAAATTTCGCTGAATGATGAGTCCATCTTGACTATCACGAACTTTCCTATGACTGTCACGAATGCTTCTTGGAATTCCTTGCCATATCAGTTTGCGGCCATTTGCGCCAACTTCCAAGCTGTAGTTGAATTTCTTAGCCTCATTGTCATCACCCATAAACCGTAAGAAGGCCATATAAACTGGAGCCATGCCAAGCTGGAAAGCCTCAAAGTGCAAGCAGAAATGCTTTCCAAAACAATTAAAAACCTGTGAAGATGAAACATAAAGATGTAAGCAGGAGTTTCAATATGAGAGGTGGATTGGAACTGGACAAGAAGGGCATGATAAAAATTTTAATGATATTATACTAAGGAGGCAAAGCAATAGCTGATTAAGAGGAAAGCTAAATACATACGCTCATTTCTCACATAAACCTCACACGTACTTCAAAACTTCTATTTTGTCTTATTGGGTGTGTGTAATTTATGTGAGGGAGCTTAGAGGGTGTGTGCTAGCTTTCTTCTTGATTAAATCATCGGAAAGACCATATATAACACAAATATGAGTGGTGCTACTTGCACACAATATCTCTCACAATTACACACATAGCATTGCACACTTATTTAAAATAAGTGAAAATAGTTTGATTCAAACTACATCACATTTGTGAGTGTGATGGATAGTGCAAAGGGTTATGTATATAAGTAGCATTTTTCAAAGTTATATGATGACTTACAGTTAACATCCATGTGGCATTTTCAACTTCATGTGGATTGGATTTAACATATCGATGATTGAAGGTACACCCATCATGCATGTCAACCTTGTGATCATCCTTGAGATGGGCAACAAGAGTTGGAATGTCACCCATCACAGAGCACTCAGATCCAGCATAGGGGCAATTATATGGACGGAATTGGCAGTTTTGCTCATGCTTAAGCTTGGTGTAGTAAGGGAATATGTCATGACAACCTAGACTCTGATATCTGCAAGGAAGTTCTAATGATTCGGCTACTTTCTCCAGAGCCAAACACCTTATATTTCCCAAATCATATCGACAAGTAGGGCAACAGTTATGCACTCGGAGCTTACAGTTTGAACATAATGTGTGGCCATTC
>JANHAO010028211.1:0-10667 GCA_026873985.1 Saraca asoca
AAATTCGGTGCATGCAGGTAGAGGGACTAATGCCAGGAAGGTCTGCTAGTGTCCAACCAATTGCTTTCTTGTGTTTTCTTAAAACCTCCAATAGTTTTTCTTCTTGCACAGCCGGGAGGTTGTTGGCTATAATCATTGGCAGCTTGTCATCATCTTCCAAAAATGAATATTTGAGGTGCTCAGGTAGAGGCTTCAACTCCAATTCTAGTGGTTGCATTATGGAAGGAACCAATTTTATGGTTGACAAAACTTCTACAGAATGAATTTCTGCATTATCAAGGTCTGCTGCATCTTCTACTTCTATAGCATAATCAGTACTTTCCAGAAATTAAGAAAATTCCATACAGCTTCCACATGTTGCAGCACTATTATAGTCACATGACTAGTAGACGACAGAATCATCAAGGTCTGGGAAGTCAGGAAAGTCAGGGAACTCAGCTTGCAAACTGTCACAGGATTCCTCAATTAATTCAGCAGTTAAATCTATGCTGAATACAGAATGCTCTTCCATGGGGTGTCTCATGGCATCCAGGATGTTAAATCTCATTATGTTGTCTCCAAATTCCATGGAATCAAGTCTGGAAGCCTTCATGAAAGTTGTGGAAAAATGTATTAGCTTTCATCTGACTTAGTTTCACCTCAATTAGACTTTCCTAGCTTGAGATATTGACTTCTGAGTGCATGAAGGTCGATTGCCCGAGAGACAGTATTCTGATAGTAATTTCATCTCTAATTTCGGATAGCCAAATGATGGATTCAGATCTTGAATCTTCATGAAAGTTGTAGAGCTATCTCTTATCTTTCTTACAAGATAAAAATCACATCAATCAGACAAGTGAATCTCAAGTTATGCCAGAATTACAGAAACTGCTTAATTATGGCCTATTATGCAGAATTTGCAATTAATACCAATTGACACAAATTCACATATGCACACTAGCACAGCTGGAAACATCTCATTTTAGCTCTTAAGATGCTAAGTATGAGGATAAATATATGTGTCAAATATTATGTTATCACCCTACTTGTACCTGTAAACACTATAGCAGGTTTAGGTATAAGTTTATACCCACGAGTATGGGTGTACCCATGGGCATACCTGCCAGAATTTATAAAAAAAAGCATTTCTAAATTTTTTTGCATCCAAATCATATCAATAATTCAAAGTTTCCAACTACAAAATGAATTCACAAATCTGACCTATTTGTTCCAAATTATATCACACATACAATTCACATACAATATAAATCAATATAAAATAAATTATACCAAACATTGGCCAAAATTACATCCACATCAGTGATCACACATGCAACAAAATATGCCAAACATTGGCAAAATTACATCCATGAAGTATGGTACAAAGTTCCAAATATTCAATTCAAAGTTCCAAAATACATCACAATTCACAAAGTTCCAATCCTTACAATCCCAAGTTCATATAATGGTCGAGGTTGACTTCTACAAAATCAAATTTAAAAACACATTAGTATACATTAAACTAATATAAAACAAGAACTATAAAATAATTTTACCTCCTCATCATCTTTTTCAAATGTTAAAGAATTCTTTACAACACTTCCACCTATTTAGAAGCAAATAATTAAATTAAAATGAAAGTCTTAAGCACCAAAAATAATATGAAATTTCAATTGAATAAATATAATTATTGACATACCATTAAACTCAACCCACAACTAATCTTGAGCACACATCAATGCCTTTAATGTCTTTTGATGAAGCCTACTATGGTGAGGACTCACAAATCTACCACCGGTATTGAAAGCAGACTCAGATGCAACTGTAGAGGCAGAAATAATGAAAAGATCTCTAACTATGCAATGCAAAGTAGGATATTTTGCAGCATTTAAATTCCACCATTTCAATACATCAAAGTCTTAGGTTCTTGTAATGACAGGCTCTTCTAGATAATAATACAACTCCGTCTTCAACTAAAGAGTAGTAGGGGTTCTGCTAATGTAATCATCATAATCTAAGCACAAGGTAGATGATTTTGGTTTTGAAGAATCCAAAGGTGCTAAAGATGATGGAAAATGTGGCAAATCGGTTGGTGGATTTGATCTAAACCTTGTCTCATACTCTCTAACAAAACTTAACAACATTTGATGAATCTTTTCAAGTTCAACAACTGATTTCTCTCTATAAAGTGTTGGAAAATAAAAATTCAAGACTTTTGACTTATATTGAGGATCCAAAATAGTCACCACAGCCATAATACCATGAAAGTCTCTCTAATAACTATTGAACTTTTGAGCCATTTGTGATGTCAATAGTTTTATTTGGGAAATTGTGGATGTGCTCCATTTAATAATGGCAGACCTAATGTCACACATAATTGGTAGATAACTATTGACTATAGGATACTTAGTTCCTGAAAGACTTTCTGTCGCCTGATAAAACACTTCAAGCGTCTGACAAATCTCACTAGCCAAAACCTAATCCTCATTAGTTAGCACATTTTTGTATTGTTTATCTCTCTATCTTAAACGAGGAAAAACATTTCTATAGATCATAGCTGTGCTAATCATCAAAGAAGTGGAATTCCACCTTGTTTTGCAATTAAGGGCCAACTTTTTTGTGCTTTCAATGTTCAGTTGGTGAACTATTTCAAGGAATTTTTCCTCTCTTTTGGGTGTTGCTATCCAATAAGAGACACTATCCCAAATTCTCTCAATACTATCACTAATCACATCTAACCCTTGCCTCACTATCAAATTCAAAATATGAGCTAAACACCACACATGAAATAAATCTCCACCAAATGAAAGAGATTCACTAGAAAGCCTATCAACTAGAATGGGAATCATAGCATTATTAGTGCTACAATTATTAATAGTCAAAGTGGATAGCTTGTGTTCAATATTCTAATCTAATAAACAATCCATCATCATAACAACAAGCATCTCAAAAGTATGAGGACATGGAATATATACAAACCTATTATAAAGCATATTGCACAAATATGAATAAACTATCATAATCATACAATATAAATTATTATATATCAAATATTAAACTAATAAAAACTAAAAAAAAGAAGTGTGATAATGTACCTAATGATGCAACTTTGTAACGTCCAAGAGTCATCAACAAAGTGTGCTATAATTGCCATAAACCCTTTCCTTTGATTATTTGAGGTCCACATGTTGGTTGTAAGAGCAATCCTACCACTATTTCTCTCCAATAAAGCCATTGCTTTAGCCTTCTCATAATCATAAATTTTTAGTATGTCACTTTTCAAAGTATTCCTAGAGGGCATTTTGAATAGTAGTTGAAGTGAATCAACAAATCTACGAAAGCCGAAATGCTCTACAATACTTAGTGGATACTTATGCAATATCACTATATTTGCCAATTCTTTCCAAGAAAGATCTTGATCAAATTGGAACATTTGTAATTCCATTCCTCGTTCTTTTGTTTTTCGGCCTTCAATTGTTGTCCCACATCTAGAAATTGCCTCCATGGACATGATTGCAAATGACTACGTAAATGGGAGGTTCCACTACTTGATTTAGTCAATAATCTCTTCTTACATATATTGCAAACAGCTATCCATACACCATTATGTTTTTCCCTTTTAAAATCATTCCACACCAATGATGTTAATTTTCTTTTTCCTTCTTCATTAGCATATGAATCAATTTGCACCTCAACTTTAGCATCATCCAAGCTGTTAACCTTACCATGACTTCAATGAATTGGAATTGAATTTTGTGTGGTTACCCCTTGGCCTTGGCCTGGGTTAACACTTTTGCAATCGATCTTGATCGTGGTGTAGACATTGCAAAAAATAGGTTACCTACATTATGAATATATGCTAAAATTAAACACCTCCATTATAACAAAATAGGAAAAAACTAAACTCTAAAACAAAACACTACTAGTCTATTATCAATTTATCATTTAATTAGTTTTAATTTTATCACTAAGTTTGTAAAAACAATTTACTGTAGAACAAGTAACAAAGTCAATGAGATCAAAGTTCAAAGTCCTAAGTTCCTAACCTAAATCCTAATTGCATGATTAATCAACAACAATATGCATAAACATATAAAGAAAACCATGGCACTTGATTTTACAATTACACAAATAGAACAAAAGGTAGTTGAATACTTGATTTTACAATTACACAAACATAAATAGAATAGTGATTCAGTGAACAAATTAGTGCCATAATCAACTTTCAACAATGAATCAATTGAAGAATCAATCCTCAAGTCAAGTTCAACAATTAACACAAGTAAATGTTACAAAATAGTGAAACAAAATACACAAACAACTAAGTGATTACAAACAAGCTTTTATATGGGTAGAGAGACAAAGTTCAAAAATTCAAAACTCACAAATTACGATGACGAAAGGGAGAGACGGTAGTAAGGAGAGGAGGACAGTTTGAGATAGCTGAGGAGGGCATGGGTTGATGGTAGCTCACTGTTCATAATTTGAGTTCACCTTTAGGTTTGCAAGTTAAGGACTGATGAAGAGGGAGTGAAGGAGAGTGAGTGAGCTAATAATAAGTCGACAATGCAAGAGGGAGGGAGAGTGAGCTATGACAACTGATGAAGAGGGATGGAAAGTGAGCTGAGGTGGGGCAGCAAGCTTATGATTTTCATACCTGTACCCTTACCCGTACCCATTATGGGTATAATTTTCATACCCATATCCACCCATAAACACTTTTTCTCATACCCATATCTACCCATCACAAGCAGATATCCACGGGTAAATGGGTACGTACGTAAAATTGTCATCCCTAATATTATGACTTTGAGAGTATGTCATTTTGATTTCATTTATAAAAAGGAAAACATTTTTTTAATCACCTTTATCATCTAGCTAATATAACTTTGTGATATTACTAAGGTTCACATAGTGAATTTAAAGAAATCATAGTAAAAAGAAATAAAATGTATACTTAGATATTTTAGATGAGTAATTAAATATAGAGCATTATATTTATTTATTCATTTGTGTGTGTATATATATTTATTTATATATTTATCAAGACATTTTAAATAAATCCAAAACACTTAAAACATATAATACAAAATTATGGATCATCTAAAATAATTTAATCTACTAAAATCTTTTTGAAGTAAAATTTGTAAATTTTATTTTGATAAATTTCAAGTATTTGACATTTTAAGAAAAAAATTCCTAATAACTGGTTAGTAAAGGATTGAGTATTACAACTTTAATTTATATGTATTTTACATACATATATTTATTTTTCATTTATAAATTTAATAGAATACTCATGATATTATCATGTAACTATTGAAAATCTCCATCCATTTTGAAAAATGACTAATTTATTATTCCCAATTTCAACACAATCATGAAAGTTTTTAATGATCACATGAATGTTTCATTAGCAATACAAATAAAAAATATATAAATGCAAATAAAGTGTATATAAATTAAAATACAAAAAAATTATATGCATTTTTTTAAAAGTGAAGGAGTTATATGCATATTATCTAAAATATATAATTTTTTTTACATTTTAACCTTAATTTTATTTAACATTCAATGAGTGAAAAATATTTTAAAATATAGCAATATTTATTATCTTTTTTTGGATTTTTTTTCTATATGAAAATATAGTATTGATGAGCACACGACCTTGAAGGAAAAAAAACAATTGACCGGCTTTGTAACAAAAGAGTCTCACGTGCTACGTGAAATGAAACTTAAATGGCCTATTTCTACTATAACATTTTTTATTTATAGTAATGCTAAATCTTGCAATAATTAAATATTATTACCTATAACTAGAATAGGCAACATTTTTTTATAGTTGCCTTTATTTCTGATTTTAGACAACAATCACTGAAAACCATTATTATAAATATAATACACAACAATTTTTTGAGTGTTACAAAATTTTAATTAATAGGCAACAGTTAAATTATATTGCTTTATAAAAAATTTTTATGCAACATTTATATAGTTATTTTACTAATAATATAAGCAAAAGAAAAAAAAAACACACACACACACACAAATTGTCAAAAAATAGCTTTTATGAATTGATTCATTTTCATTTTCACAAGATTTTTAATATGAATTGATTCGTGAATCGATTCACATAGTAAAAAATTATTTTCATAAAAAGGGCACATACACACAATCCCCACCAATTATTTCCCTTTCCCCGCACTAGCTTTTAGTCTTGTGCTCAATAGTAGATTTGTTCCTCCTTCTTTGCTTTTACATTTTTTCTCCCAACTCCACGTGTAGTAGTAGATCTATTCTTCCTTCTTTGCTTTCTCTTTTTTTCTCCCTGTTTCTCCTAGCTCCACTACTGTCTCTAATGAGAAGGTTCATGGTGTTGGAACTGAACCTAATGCAGACCTTGGTCCAGTCATTAGCAAACAAGTAAATATGGTCATATGGATTTTACTTGTCTTTATAAGTCAGTTATATAGTAGTTACCCTATGAATTGAATATGCATTATATCCGAGCAATAAAAAAAGCACTTTGATTTGAGTAAGTTTGATACAACTTAGAGCCAAAATGCATATGTAAAATGAGCAAGAGAATAATAAAGTACTTCTATTCTTGTAGTCAGAGGCAGATGGAATAATTAGATAAAATTAAAACTTATGAAAGCACAAATTCATAATGTTTGGGAGAGATGCAAAATGCCTTTCATAGGGATTTTGGTCTTCCTAGAAAGAGGGTATTGTGTCTATCTGCCTTCCTTATAATGAGAGTTATGCAGTATGTTTGGGTTACAGGGTTATGTACGCTGTAGTATATTTGGGTTATAGGGCTATGCACTAACTATTATTTGTTTTTTGTAGGAAGTAAAGTTGAGTTTGCTATAATTCACTAGAAAAATGTCAAGGTAAATATGATCATTTTGCTTTCAAAATTGGTTGCTACATTTTTTATTTTGTGTTGGGTATAATCTTTTATTTTGTGAACTTTATTTTGATGATAACTGAGAGATTGACATTGGGCTTCCATGGCTTTCAATAAAATTAGAACCTATGAAAGCACAAATTTAAAAAATAAGTAATTTTCAGATAGTGAATCGATTCAGGAGATGGTTACCAACTTATAAATCAATTTGTGAATTGATTCATCTATAAGTATCATCGAGAACTTCATGACTGAATTAATGCAAGAATTGATTTATAAAGCAGTTACCAACTTATGAATCATTTGTGAATCGATTCATCCATGAGTATCATTAAGAACTTCATGACTAAGTTGATGCATGAATTGATTCACACTATAATGTAAAGAAGTCATGAAATGATTACCTAATCAACTCACAAATGTTTCTAACCTTTAGTGAAAACAATTATCAAAAATAGCTTTTCGTGAATTGATTGATGAATCAATTCATGTTCACAAGATTTTCAATATAAATTGATTCATGAATCGATTCACATAGTGAAAGACAATTTTTACAAAAATTGAACTTGTGAAAGAGTATTTGAAAACTTTGTTAGAAAACTTTTGAGTTTAGCTCAATTCAAGTGATTTATTTCTACCTCAACCTAACTAATTTAAGAAACTTGTTTTGATCAAAATGAATTAGATCACATTTATAAAAGATCCGATTTTAAAAAAAAATACTATATCTAAAGTGGATCCCTTGAATAGACTTTGATTAACTTTGAACCTGCAATCAATCAACAAACACTAAGCACATAATCAAATTGTGATTATTTTGTCTTGTTCCTCAGTTTTTCTTTTTCAATAGACTAAAATATGTGGAGAACGATTGAATAGATTTATCGAGGCATAACAAAGAATACATTAATGGTGTTAAATTTTTCTAAGATTATGCTTTCACTAAAAGAAAACCACAAGGAGGCAAGATTTCAAGCCCTTGTGTTATTTGTACTAATGGCAAATGGGAAAAGAGTGATATAGTGTATGGTCATTTGATATGCCATGGATTTGTTGAGAGGTACAAAGAATGGTATAATCATGGAAAGCGTGTGACCTTAATGGATCTTGATGGTGACATGTATGATGAAGACGACTATTATGATGACACTAATGGGTTGTTAAATGATATATTTAGAGATGTGGCACAAGCAGAAGGAGTTTATGAATGCCCTAATGAAGATGCAAAAAATTTCTTTAACTTGGTTAAGGAGGCAAAACAAGAATTATACTTGGGTTGTAAAATCTTCTCAATATTATCATTTATTATTTGTTTGTATTTGTTGAAGTGTCTTCATGGATGGAGCAATGCATCATTCACTATCCTCTTGGAGCTATTGAAAGAAGCTATTCCTCATTTGAATATTCCTTTATCATTCAATAAAACAAAAGCCATGATTAAGGACTTAGATCTTGACTACAAAAAGATTTACGCATGTCGCAATGACTGTATGTTATATTAGAGGGAGCATGAGAAGGATAACTCTTGTTATAAATGTGGAGCTTCTCAATGGAATGATTATCCTCAAGAGGATTATGAGTTTGAGTCTTCCAAAAAAGCTCATAAGGTGTCTACCAAAACTTTGTGACATTTTCTGTTAATTCCAAGACTTTAAAGATTATTTATGTGTTCAAAGTCACCTAAGACATTGAGGTGGCATACAGAGGAGCGTTCAAAGAATGAGAAGTTAAGGCATCCTATTGATGGCCAATCAATGAAAGACTATAGCAAAACTCATCCTAACTATGTAGTGGGTTGTCGAAACATAAGACTTGGGTTAGCTAGCAATGAATTCAACCTATTTCAGACCATGATTATATCTCATAGTGCATGGCCTATACTCTTGATGTCATATAATTTACTTCCTTGGATATGCATGAAGCCTAAATATTGTATGTTATTTTTATTAATCCCTAGGCCACAATCGCTTGGAAATAACATTGATGTGTTCCTATAACCACTAATTGTGAAGTTAAAGGTGTTGTGGGATTCAGGAGTGGAAACATATGGGGCTTCAAGCAATCAAACTTTTCAATTGTAAGTAGCTATTTTGTACACCATCAATGGCTTCCCTACATGCACTATGTTGTCTGGTTGGAGTACTAAAGGGAAGATGGCATACCCTTGTTGCAATTATGAAACCTCTTTTACCTATTTGAAACATATTTGAAAGATGTGCTACATGATTCGTCGTGTTTTTTTAGCCATGGATCATCGATGGAAATCAAATAAAAGGTCTTTTAATGGTAATCCAAAGTTTAGGTCTTTTACATCCTTGTTAAAAAGGACAAAGATCTTACTTGAGTTACAAAATTTTAAGAATGATTTTGTGAAAAAGCAAAAGAAAAATAGTGATGGTCCATGGAAAAAGTGGTCAGTTTTTTTAAATTTCTATATTAGCAATACAACACATTATGCCATAACTTTAATGTCATGCACATAGAAAAAAAACATATGTGATAATATAATTAGGACACTTTTGGATATCCCAGGAAAGACAAGGGATCATGCAAATGCTCATTTTGACTTATGAGATATGAGGATAAGAAAGGAGCTTCAACTAAAGAATATAAAGGATGGTAAGAAATCATTTGCAAAAGCATGTATCTCCATGACTGAGCAAGAGAAATCTATTTTTTGTAATGTTTTGAGGACAACAAATTACCAAATGGAAGTGCCTTAAACATTTCTCGATGTGTGCAACTTAGTGAATGAAAAATATCTAGCTATAAGACTCATGATGCTCATTTTATGTTGCATTATTTGTTACAAATGCCGATAAGAAGCTTATTGCCTAATAATGTGGCTATTCCTTTGATTTGTTTTGGTTCCTTTTTTCGTTGCCTATGTCAAAAAGTTATAGCACTAGAAAATTTAGATCATTTGGAAGAAAAGATTGCAGAAACATTTTGCCAACTAGAAAGAATTTTTCCTACTTACTTTTTTGACATAATGGTTCATTTGCCTATTCATCTAACAAATAAGGTGAGATTAGTTGGTCTGGTTCAATATTGGATATACCCACCTAAAAGATATATGTGTAGATTGAAGAAGGCTCTATTGCAGAGGCATATTTGGTTGAGAGTGTTTGACATTTTGTTCAAGATATTTGCATGATTATGTACAGATTAGATTGAATAGAATGTTAAGAAATAATGATGAATGCAATTCATGTTAATTTGAAACTTCTAATATTTTCCTAAACAGGGGTCATCCTATAGAAGAGAAAAAGAAAGGTGAGACATTTTCTTTAGATGACAAGTCATGGACCCAAGGCCATGGATATATCCCTATGAATTATGATGAAGTTCAAGAATACATTAGGTACTTTAGCTTGCTAATTGCTTCTCTTAATTACTTGTATACATTATTTTTTATAGTTGTGCTAAAATATGACTTTATTTTTAATGTAGTGAGCATGAGAGTATGATTAATCATCCCACAGGATCAAAGTGAAGGAAAGCCAAAAATCATACCCATGATTTTATTCAATGCTTTGAAAGCCATGCCATGAATGATGATATACCAAATTGGCTTAAGCGATAGTCTAGAGGGCCAAATCTTATTGCAAAAAGGTTTTCTAGTTATCTCATTAATGGATACAAATTTCATACTAGACAATGTGATGCAAGATGCAAAACTCAAAATAATGGTGTGACATTATTTGCATTAACTCCAAGCTTTGCAAGTTCTAAGGATGAACAACCAATCACAAAAAATGTGGTTTATTATGGA
>JANHAO010028212.1:0-10662 GCA_026873985.1 Saraca asoca
AGTCTAGATCTATTAGAATCCTATTTGAACTCTATCTCTTGTACACATCTTTATTATAAATACATATGCTTGGCTCAATATAGAGCACAGGTTCATAATAATATCTTCTCTATTTCTCCCTCTTAACATCTATGATAGTTTTTTGGGTCTGAGTACAACTCCCCCTAGCCTAATCGGAGCTTAACATTAGGATCCATAAGAGATCTGAAGGTTCATAGTTTATCATCCCTATCTCCTCCATAATATCTAAGGTGAAGTATAGACATTTCATCTTTTCATTAGGCTATCTCTTTACAAAGAAAATATCGCAACCAAAATCTTTTGTTTGGAAATGTTGAAATAGATACAACTTCAACCGATCAATGCTAACATGATCATTTCCAATGATGACTACATGTCCACATACACCACTAGAAATATGTAGAGATTAGATGAAGAGTGTTGATAAAATACTGAGTGATTAACTTTACCTAGAATCATTCCAAATATTTGAACAACTTGACTAAATTTTCCAAACCAAACCTCAGAGTGATTGTTTCAAACCATATAAAGACTCGTTTAGATGACAAGCTAGTCTTGACTCCCCCTGAGCAATAAACCCAGAAGATTGCTCCATATACACTTCTTGCAAATCACCATGAAGAAAGGCATTCTTGATATCTGACTGATGAAAAGGCTAGCTACAAATGGCAACCATGGAGATAAATAGGTGCACAAAGGCAATCTTAACCACATGAGAGAGGGTACCAATATAGTCAAGTCCAAAAATCTTGATATAGCCTTTAGCTATAAAATGAGCCTTCAATTGATTGACTTTGCCATTGGGCCAACCTTCACTATTTAAACCCATCGACATCCCACAGTTGTTTTGTCAAAAGGTAAAGGAACAAGGTCTTATGTTGTACTACATTCTAGAGCAATCATTTCATCAATCATAAGTGGAACGAGTACCTTTATGAAGTGCAATGGGAAAACTATCAGGAGAGGTAGGAGAATCTATGGCCAATGGAGCCATTGTAGCAAAAGATAAGTCAGGTGGCTCTTTGACAGTGACTTCTTTAATAGTGGCTCCTTGAGATGAACAAGGTCAACACCAATAGGTAACAAGAAAACATGACTCCCATAATGCAAAAAAGGTCACAGGCAAGATAACTCTAGAGATGTAGTAAAGTATGGGTGCATACCAAGGAAAGTAACATCAGCAAACACATAATAACGATTTCAGGTTGGAGAATAACATTTATACCCTTTCTGCAAACAAGAATATCCTAGAAAGATACATTCGATAACTCTAGCAAATAACTTATCAAGACCAGGAGAAAGATCATGCACAAAACAAACATTAACACCTAAAAGTCATCTATCAAATTTATCAAGGATCTAAGATAGACTTCCAATTCCACTGCAAATCTGTCAAAAATTATCAAACAAAAATTTATCCCACACCAATGCCATCAACTGATATAGTTGTTTAAAAATTCTAACATTCCTTTCCAACCATAAAATAGCAAGTCCTGCCACTTCCCATAGAGCACTTTATGAATGATTACTCGTGTTATTTCATTATATTTGATGAAAAGCTGTGTTGAATTGTATTCTACATTTTGTGCCTTTTGTTTTAATATTAAAACTCAATTTAATTCAGTTATCAAAATTCTATGGAGTGATAATGCAAAAAGAATATTTTCCAATTCCATTTAGCAAGTTTATGACCAAGAATGGAATGATTCATCAATCTTCATGTGTTGTCACACCCTAACAAAATGGGGATGTAGACGAAAAAATTGTCATTTAATGGAAGCTACCAGGGCCCTTTTTTTCAAATAAAGTTCCCAAAGGATTTTGGGCTAATGTCATTTCTAATGCTTGCTTTCTCATTTAATCGAATGCGCTCATTGGTGTTACATGGTCAGATTCCCCATTTCTTTCTATTTCTCTTTCAATTTACTTTCCTTTGTCCTCGTATTTTTTGTTGCAATCACTCTGTTCATGATATTCGGCCTCATGTCAAAAATAGATCCTCAATCCCTAAAGTGCATCTTTATAGGCTATTCTCAAATGCAGATTGGGTTGGCTCCCCATTAGATAGGAGGCCAATGACAGGTTATTGTATCTTTGTTGGAGGAAACTTAATCTCTTGGAAAAGCAAGAAGCAGCATGTAGTATCAAGATCTAATGCAGAATCTGAAATATCGTGCAATGGCAAAGACCACTTGTGAGCTTTTGTAGGAATGCTGTGACAATCAAGCAGCAATTCATAGTACTTCAAACCCAGTGTTTTATAAGAGAACAAACAATATAGAACCTGATTGTCATTTTATTTGAGGAAAGATTCAGCAAGGACTCATTTCTACATGCCATGTACCAAGGAGCAACTAACTGACATCTTCACTAAAGCACTCAATGAGAAGCCAGGCATGATTAAATCTATGCTCTAGCTTGAGTGTGAGTGTTAAATATAGTCTAGTCTGTGTTCATTCATAAGGGTATTTCAATCATTACGAATTACTTTGTCAATTTACCTAGTTTAATATATATACTAGCAGGACTCCAATTGAGTCTTAAGGCTTCAAAGCTTTTTTCTCCACAGCTCCTTATACAGAATGTGATGTGTTTGGCTGCAATACGCACAATTTGAGAGTATTTTAATTTGTGATTGTTATTTGTAGTTAAAGGTATTGAGTCTGACCTTTCTGTAATGTATGTGACTAAAGGTATTGCAATATTGATTTTGTTTAATTCAAATGAGAGGCGTTGGTGACTGGTCAGAGGACTAGTTGGGAGAAGTTTAGGGACAGCTAAGGGGAAGCTAGCAGAAAACTTTTGGGAGCCATTACATTTATGCCGAGGAGAACATCTATGAAAAGGACAAGGGAGCAACTTGGGGTAGTTAACTAAAGACTAGGAGTTGTATCGCCAAGGTTTTGTTTTTGTGATTTGAGGTTGTTTTTGTTCATGGAGAGTTGTTTGCCAATTGTTGCTCATTGCAAGACATTATTGGAATTTGAAGTTCATCAAGCTTTCTTTATAATGATGTTCCATCTGTTTCTGCTAAGTTTTTAATTTGTTTTATGGTTCAGTTCATGTGACAAGATGAATCTTAGTTAAGCTTTAACTAAGGGGGGAGTGTTAAGAATACTATTATTAAGTAACTAGGGAGAAATTATAGCTTACTAATAGCACACCCAAAGACAAGGATAGTAGAGTCTATGCTCTTTATATTTTTAGTACTGCTATATAAATAGAGCATTCCGGTTAAGTCTTTTGTATTCTGTTATATCATTAAGTAACAGTCTTTTTTATAGAAATATCATTAAGTAATAGTATTCCAATTCTCTCCCAACTAAAACCCCAAGTATTTAAACAACCCCAAAAAGAAACTTTTGATCATTTATAGTACATGTTACATAATTACATGTATTATAACATTTAAGGTAAAAAACTGTAAGCGGGGCAG
Organism: Saraca asoca; assembly: GCA_026873985.1. Taxonomy (NCBI): domain Eukaryota; kingdom Viridiplantae; phylum Streptophyta; class Magnoliopsida; order Fabales; family Fabaceae; genus Saraca; species Saraca asoca. The sequence continues at coordinate 3,458 of JANHAO010028212.1, forward strand.
GAAAACAAGTTAAGAAATGGATATTCTGATCACATACAACATGTTTATGATGCTGCTCAGCTAGAACACAGTAAAAACAATATGAAGATATAAAGAGACAATAATATAATTTAAACCATATGAATGCCAAAACCCATTATATGTCCTAGTTAACCATACTGACAACAATTTCACTAAAAATGATTCCATACAATGTAATCAACCATGAAAGAGGGAACTAGGGTTGTCATTAAAAAGGAAGACTCAAAACTTAAGTGGGAAATGAAGTAAAAGTTAAAAAAGAGGAAAGAAGGAAAGCTACCTTAACAGCAGCAGCAAGTACTTTTTCACCTATAGATGCAGTAGGGCAACCAACATGCTCATTTGATTGCTTCAAAGGATCATCAGGGCAGACTATGGTTAGAAATCCATACACAGTGGCAGAAACTTGTCCCCAACATGCAATCATTATGTTCGGGTAATTGTGGGACACTGCTCTAAGTGCCTGCAAGAGAACATACTCATAGCTTAACACACTGTCCGCCTGTTTTTGTTTTCATAATTATTTTACAAGGACATTTTATTCTCTGCATGTGCACTTCTACTCCCCTGTCTAACAATATATTCGTCCCATATCAAAGAAACAAAACCCTAACAAAACACCTTTAGAGAATCAGGTTATTCTTGAAAAGAGATACAATGGAACATAACAATCAATAAACAAAATTAAGCCAAGCAATGTTTGTAACTTTCAATGACAAAAAGACAAGGCACATGAACATTGGACAAACATTTACCTAAAAGAATCAAACAAATTACTCTCTTCTCCGTTTTTGACATAAGAATTTATTACAAAAAGGAATAAAAGTATGAAGGAGGAGGAAAAATAATCTCCTTGAACGACCAAACAAATGAAGGAACAGTAAATAGCGTTGGCTCAAAAAGCTTTTTAATCTCACCATAAATTTAATAAGGAAACCTGAGAAACATACACTGACATCAATGGGAAACCAAGAAACAGCTCTATCCCACAAAACATGCGAGACAACAATCAACTATATTAGAATTTAATTTAAGCTCACAGAAAAAATAACTCACTTTAGTATTACAGTAATATTTAGGTGAGCTGAATTTCATAATTTCATTTTCCAGAAAAAAATGTAGCTTTCCCAAACAGATCATAGATAGTATTTCTCACAAAGTATGACATGTCATCAAGTTAATGTAAGGTGCAAGTATAAAGTGAAGAAGAAAAGGAATTCAAGCTCAAGAAATAAGTGAACTCCACAAGCACTGCAGAAAACCAAATGTAAGATATGCTCACAAGCTATGTTAGAATAAATAAAAGGAAAACATAATTGTCCCCTATGGCAGCTGTGAACAACTCAGCAATGTATGTCAACAATATTACAACTTCTCTAACAGGATCACCTGGAGAGCCTCAAGGCAAATTATTGGGCAGCTCCATTGTGCTGAATATTTAAATAACGTAAAAAAGATTCCTGTCTTCTTTTTGGCTTCAGTAAGACCTGGGGTCAAAGGCAACAATTGCACACTTGAAACAAAAGCAACAGATAGAACCCACACAATAAAACAGAAAAATTCCAAGTAAGCTCAGCCAACAATCTTTTGAAGATAAATATATCATACATATAACTTCCTCATGAAGATCATTAATCCAATTTACTTTTTATCTTTCAGCCTTATCTTTAATCCTGTTGGACTTAGATCAAGTGACAACAAAGATAATAGGTGGCAGTATCATGTAATACAAAAATTACAACCTATAAAATATTAAATAGTAAGAATCATGTGGTAATTATTTCTGGATAAAGCAGAATTCCAGAGACAGCTTCTGAAAGTGGTAATTATGATCGGTATCCTTGACAAATAATGTCTAAACTATACTATTTAATAACATTGTAACAAATTCTCATATTTTTAACAGCTGCATATTAGGAGTGTTGAGAAATAATTAGGGTTTAGGAGGGAAAAAGTAGAGACAGGTTAGACAAAATTAGGGAGAGAACACTAATATTATAATTAAATGATAACAACTGAATTACACATACGACTTAACCCTAATGCTCTATTCTACCCTTAACTTTGGGTACACTATAAGCAAACCCGTGACATAACCTAAGCCTATAATAAAACCTAATTACTAATATTACTTTCTAACACTCCCCCTCAAGCTTATAAAGCTTAAGCTTACATAAAAAATAAAATGTAATAAAAGTAACTATAAAGAAGCACTTCAAACTCCATGAACGACTTGCAACAAACAATAATTGGCAAACAACTCCCCTTAAACGCCAACCCTCAAACCCCAAAAACAATGCCAAAATATTGGAAGATACAACTCCTAGAAGTATTCTGCCAACTACCCTAGTTGTTCCCTCAACCTCCTTCCAATTGCTCTCCTTGGTACACATGACACTACTTCCAGAAGTCTTATGCTAGCTTCCCTGAGCTGTTCCCTCAACTTCTTAACTACACCTATGGTTGGAGTTATGCCAAAACCACCAATACTACCACAAATTGTGTTGCTCTCAAGTTGTGTTTATTGCGGTCAACTCCAAGACATCCAGATTGAAATGCACTTGAAAGAAAACAAAACTCAAGAACCAATCCACTACCAGGTAGCTGAAACTAGCGTTATGAACCACTTCAAATTGAGTATAATCTCATCAAATCAGACTTGTGTAAATACAAGTCACACCAAATAGTGCTCCAAATCACATGAATACTACCACAAACTACGTTGCTCTCAAGTTGTGTTTATTGCGGTCAACTCCAAGACATCAAGATTGAAATGCACTTGAAAGAAAACAAAACTCAAGAACCAATCCACTACCAAGTAGCTGAAACTAGTGTTATGAACCACTTCAAATTGAGTATAATCTCACCAAATCAGACTTGTGTAAATACAAGTCACACCAAATAGTGCTCCAAATCACATGAATGCACCAAAATTTGCCAGACAATGCTCCAAGTCACATGAAGACACAAAAAATCACAAGTTGCCAAACAGTGTTCCAAATCATATAAAACACCAAAATTCACCAATGCTTCAATTCATCCAATTCACATGAAGATACACAAAGTTAAAATTGTCCAAATGTACATAGCACCAAAATGTACTCCAAACACATAGCAACATAACTTTACCCACAACAAAGTTGCAAGACCTAGAGCTACACTTAACATCTTTCTGGCACTGAAACCGTTGCCGCCAGATTATGTTGCCGGAAAAGCTACTTCTTTTAGCATCTGACAAAGTCCATCTCCACCAACCAAAAGTAAACTCTAGTGGACCAAAGAATAAATGTAGTAACTGCAAAGTAATAATGAAAATTGGAGCAAAAATTACTCCCAGACCATCAAAATAGCAACACTGATCTGGTTTGGATTCTTGCATCTGCCAAATGTCACCAATGATCAACCAATTCACCTCTCTGCAGCCATGGCATACCCAAAACAACCAGATTTCAAATAAACCAGAAGCAACCAGCCAGACTCGCACAAAAGTTCAAAGTAATTGTTGCTAATATAACAATATAAACTGAATCCCAAAGACACATAATCACTTATCTTCACCACTGAACTCAATCCCGAATCTTCAAAACAGAAGCACCATTGAAGGCCAACTCCAGCGGCACCCAAAGCACCAAATACAAGAATTGCAATTGAGTTAAAATTGCACACTCAATGCCAAAACGTACTAAAATAGAAAAAACAGTGAACTTGACTGCACAATGCTGCAGCTTCGATCAGTAACACCATCGGAAACCGCCGCTAATCACCCACAAATTGCAAGTGCTACTGTCTGCAGCAACACCAACCAGCAACCATCCCTTCAGCTTCAACTCTTCAAATCAAACAACCTAGTGGGCTTGCTCATCAAATCGGATTGACGCCAAATATTTACACTTTAAAGCAACCAATCCAAACCCATTTCAAACCGTCATCGGACCGTCTCTTCTTCGATGGGATCATCCGACGTCAGACAAATCTCCCTACATTGCCATCGATCAAAACTAGCGGCCACCTATATGCCGCACTGAAGTCGTAATTAAACTGTTACGTCTTTAACACTTTAGTTTTTTTGTTCCTGCTCTCTTTGTTTTAATTTTTTTCTCTTACCAAAAATTAATCAACAATAGCAATGAAAAATAAATAAACCTAAAAACATCTAATACAATGGCAACTTCATTTTTTTTTTTTTGACAAAATCAAATACCTCACAATAACAAAATAGAAATAAACCTAAATTTATATGAAAACAGCAAAAGCAACTCAACCTCATTTGAGGTTGCCGGAAATGTTATAACCCACCAAGACTCAAGGTGGATGATACCTGTCTGATACCATGTTGAGAAAATAATTAGAGTTTAGAAAGAGGGAAAAAGTAGAAAGAAGCTAGAGAGATTTAGGGAGAGAACACCATTATTATAATTAAATGATAACGACTGAATTACATATAAGACTTAACCCTAGTGCTCTATTTATATAGAGCTCCTACCCTCAACTTTGGGTCCACTACAAGTATACCCATAATATAACCTAATTACTAATATCACATTCTAACATTGAGAATACATTATAAGAATTCCAGAAGTCTTTTCTTTGCCACTTTCTACGGACAATGATAGGATTGGAAAGTCTTACTGCATTGCAGCTCCTATTGTTATTTTTGGGTTTCAGTACCATTTTGTACCATCTAAAGGCATGTCTTATCTTCTGCCTTTTCCTTATCAGGAGCACTTGGAAGTTACCTGAAGATAAGTCCTCGAAAAGCATTTTCCTGACTGGAGCAGAGGGAGGTGAGGTAGAAAGAGCAGATGTCAAACAACCAACAGCAACAGCCTGCTAAGTCAGGTCCACGTTACACTGAAATCACTGCTGAAGTGAGAGCACATGATTCAAGTAAATATACATACAAGTGAAACTAACCAGCAGACTCGTCTGGTCACGTTTGAACCAAAAACCTTCTTCAATCCTCCTCCTTAAAGAAGCAATAACAGTAGGCAGCAAATCTGATGGCATTCTTGAATATCTGATGAAACAATCATTTAAGAACACATGGTGAGTTCCAAAAAGCACAAATAGATCAAAGATTAGTGAGTATAGCAATGAAAAGCCTCCTAACTAAAATCTAAATATGCATGCAGAATGTAACAGAAAAGCACTAAAATTTCCAGCACCCACTGAAAAAAAAAAATGACAATATAAAAAATTTGACAGTCTTTCCCAAGGACCATAAATAAATGTGTTCTAGGCAACAAAAAGAAACAAATTTGCCAGAATTTTTCCCTCAAAAAAAAAAATGGGGGTTTTTTTAAGCTGAGCATCTGATAAATATCCTTTAACTAGCAAATGAAGCAACGATTTCAAATCAATATGGCTGCGAATGCTAATGATTGATATTCAACCACAATAAGCCTGCACATTTTTTCACAGACATTTTCTACAAATTTCAGGTTTTCACATTATTATAAGTTACACACCTCTTATTCAGTCACTTTAAGCAACAAAACTTTAAGTGATTAGTTTCAGATTAGTTACAAGGTTGAGGCCATAATCATAAAGTATAGTGAAAGTGGTGTAAAAAATCAAGATTCTAATTTGCTGTACAACATAAGTTGAAAAGAAAGGTAATATATTTTAGCATGCAATTTTAGGAGTAGCATTAAATATGGTTCTTCTGCTGTGACACTAGACACATAAAGGCGACTGCTTTAATCAAGTTTCTGATTTCTGGAGCGATTCAAGCAGGTAAATTCCTTCAGCACTTATATTCCATAGGAAATCCATTTCTGGAGATGTTCTAAAATGCATTCAATTGCTTTACAAACAACATAAAGAAACAAAAGTTCTACTGCTAATTTCTATCAAATTTGGATCAGTTAGATCAGTTAGATCTAGAAGGGAAAAGAACATGCAGAAGCAACAAATTAAACTTAAAAAGTATGGTTATTACTCCAACCTTTCACAGCATAGGAGCACTATGAGAAGTAATAACCAACAATAAAGGCCAATCTAAAACTATAAGATAAAAAAAAAAATTGTACTGAACGCACTTGAAAACTAGTACTGAAAACAAAGACACGTACGGGGTAGATGATATAATGAGCTTGAGAATCTTGAACAACAATGCCAATAACCTACCATGATCTTCATGCTGAATTAAATACAAAATACCTACATAAAAAAAAAAAAAAGGAATGAAAGAAGAAAGTGTAAAACTTGAGCAGAAAACAAAATCACACAAATCCCAAGAAATAATCAAAATCTCAGCGCCATGGAAGGAACTGTTTCTAAACAAGCAACTAATGCAGTAAGACAACGCAGTTCCTTTTTAGATACCCCTATGAAGTTGCAGTAAAATCTGCCCAAGAGAGCTTGAAAGTGCAGTAAAAGATCCACATTTGCTAGATTCCTTATACTCTGCTACCTGGAGGAAAATGGAAGAAGGACCATCCAACATGACTGCCAGAGTAGAGGCAGAAGCAATGCGTGCCTGAACATCATAAAGCATCATTTATTATCTGGCATCTACTACATCAAACCCAAATAAGATCACAGATCATGGCTAGAACCTGCAACAAATTACATTTGAAAAAAGACAAATATAAAAAATGTGTTGGGGAACACTTTACAAGATAAGGAGAAATATAGGGGAAAAGTGAGAGTGAACATTAGTATAGACAGCAGATTCACTACCTTTAAACAAGGATCAAATAGTAAGCATGTCATTAGAGTTGCATCACACTTTCTACAAATATTCAAATAAAAAATAAAATTAGAAGACAGAAAAAGAAAGACTAATAGCAATTTGTAAACTAGAACAAGTGAAATGTGCCTTAGCTATACCTTGGTTGTAGTACATCACTGGTGGGCAAAAGCAATGACCATTGCGTAGAGAAAGATCTAGGATCTGCTTGACAAAGATCCTTCCCCAAATCAACATTTAAAAAAAAAATTAATCAATAATTGCTCACAAATATTTTTCCACATATACAATAATGAAAATATGAAGGAACTTGAAGAGGTTTTGCACCATCTCAATTGACTTTGTGGGAAAATATTCAAATAAAATTATACATACCAACACAAACAAGAGTAAAAAAATCTTGTCTAACATTTTGCTGCCAATGAATTCCTGTCAGGCCATGCTGTTTTCATGGTGTTTTGGTTGCTTTCCACCACACCATTCCACCATG
>JANHAO010028213.1:0-10709 GCA_026873985.1 Saraca asoca
TCTCAATGCATGATACAATCCCTTCATTACCTATATCCGGATTAGTCAAAGGTATGGATGACAATCAACCTCTATAACTAATCATGTTTCTCAACATCGCAAATTATTTGACTCAAACGAATCCGAGCACTCAAATCCCCATTTGAGTCTCGATTCTACCTTGCATAAGGATTTTCGAGTCAAACTAATTCATTGAGTGACTGTCGAATATCAACTCCAAAGAGTGATAATGAATCCTATCTTGATTAGGCAATGCCTAACTACATTTTCTGAAATGTCCAACACAAGCCTTTATAATTTTCTCATGGCTAGAGTCACGTTTGACTTGGTCAAAGCATAACCTTCCATGTAAAAGACATTCCACAAATCTCAAGTCAAAGGATCAGTCATGCGATCACCACTGGAGATTAACTAATGATGTAACTCCATATAGTATCTCTAAATAGGTCAGACAAGATCACGATTATCGATTACGTTTCTCCAAACTAACTGAGTAGTGTCCACGTGTATATTCAGATGTAACTCACTTACATTTCAACTTGTAGAGTCAGCTACTCATCAAATGAGAAATACTACACCGTCTAGATTCAACAGATCTTAATAATGCCCAGTTATTAGATTTCAACTAGTGTCATTTTGGTGTAGAAGTTAACCATTGATAATCACCCTCATAATCCCATAATCCTTTCACAGGATTGATTAAATAGACTTTTCACCATGGACTTCATCTTAATTATGCAATGTTCAATGAACATAATATGCAATATAAGATGAATATACAACTTTTATAATATCCAAATCAATACAGAAAGTATAGTCATAGATGTAATAGAGTCCAATCAAATTGACTCTAGGGCACCTATTTCAGACTAACACTTATTTCATATAAAATATTATTTAATTATATTTTATAAATTCATATTTGATATATTGGTTTACAAGTATTGAAACAAAATTATAATTAATCACAGAATTTTTAGTTTAAAATATGGCACTTGAACTTTGATATTAAGAAAATATTAGCAAAATTTAAATAATAAAATTGATTTCAATTTTAAAACATTTCTATTAAAAGACCAAAATATGTAATTAAATTAAATTTTTATGTTAAATACTTGATTTTAAAAGATTGAAATATGTAACTAAATCAATTTTCTATATTAAAGGATTAACTTATTTTTTAAAGCATATTAATTAGATAAAATGTATTTATTTGATGTAAAATATACTTTCAAGAAAAATTTAATGTAATATTTATATTTCAATGACTAAAATGGAGACATGTCAGGAAAGCAAACTGTCACATTAGATTTTAAAGAAAGAAATTAAGGATAGAACTAATTTAATATAAAAATCAAAGAAAATATATCTATTTAATATAAAACATACTTTTAAAAAAAATCTGATATAATCCTTATCTTCTATGAATCAAAATGATTGTTTACTCTGATAAAAATATGGATCAAAATTAATATGGGAAAAAAATAAAAAAGAAATTGAGGTTAAAGGATGTCATTGAAACTTGATGCACTTGCTTACGATCCTTTCATGATGATAATAATTTCCTCCAATACTCTCTAATGCTTTACTTATAGTGAACAATCTTCTATAATTACAAAATAGCAACAAGTCTTAAGAGCAAATTATTCCCAACAGTATTGTGTGATACAACAAGCAAGCAGATCTAAACAAGAAAGGAAGCTATAAATTGAATGGGCGTGAAAACTGAATAGCAACCTTATTGCGACGACAAGTTTGTATCATTGCATGCCATTAAGATGACAAAAGTGAATAAACCTTTTTGTAGTGTTTTGTCTGAGAGAGACATGTTATTTCGATAGGGGATAATTACCTTTTAGTCCTCCATCGAATTCTATTTAATGATATACTTGGTTTTCTAAGCACTCGTGCGTTGGATTTAGACATTGCGTTGAGGTCAGAAGTTCTCTGATGTATCTGTTAATTAAATAAGATAAAGTCCACTGAATTGAAGTCCACGTGACGACAGGGAAATTATAACTCAGAAAAGGAAATGTAACAAATAATTACCAATTGTCCTTTAGATTAAGAAAATAGTTAGTTCAATGAAACACCCTCTTAATTACAAAAGTTAGCTTGAATAATTAGAATTTAATCTGATGAGTTTGCTCAGACAGAGAAGTGACTGAAAGAAGCAATCCAGCGAGCAATGAACAGCTTGATGTCATTGGCTGTTCATGCAGAACAATTTACTAGTACTTGGTACTCATTTACACATGCAGTTCCTCTCACAATGGCTTACAGAACTTGCTAGAGGCTGCCAACTGAAAACCTTTTTCTGGATAACAAAGCTGACTGCTTGAGATTTTGGTGTTTGGCAAGCGTGGTCATTGTGAGTGAATCACTTGTGTAAGTAACATTGTTCCTTTCTGAACAAGATTAATCAAATTCATGTTTAACCAAAGATAGTGTGCAGAGAGATTACAGTGTGCATATAATTCTTACTGTGAGGGAGGATACATAGGTCCTTTATGCAGAACATCTTACAAACTTTTTATAATGTGTGAGGTTGTGAATACACAACATTACTTATCTTTAACAGAATTATAATATATCTTTTTTATAATTTTGTCCCAGTGGAGATATGTTCGAATCTTAGTTCAGGATGATTTTTGGAATAAGAATTTGTGTAACCAAACAGTTTAACTGATTCAAGCATGAACTGATCATAGTTGTAGTTAAGATATGAAAGCAACAGAACAGAGTACTGAGTTGCTGATATCATTGATTGTGACGTGAATTGGCGGCATTAACAGGCAACAGAATTTAGAAAGGACGGTGGAATTCTCCAAACAAATTTATCTCACTGATTCTCTTTCTCTATCTTTATGGTTAAGTAATGGACCCATTTTGGTTGTTATCGCTGATTTTTTTTCTCAACTTTCAATGTTTGAAAGTTACCACTTTAAACTTGACCTGCCGAAGACCTCATCCAGCAATGTAATTGCTTAATTGGCATAGAACTAAATCTGTAGCAAAACACAATCCCAGACTATACTTTATCGTCATCAGTAACGTAGTCTGCTAGGAAAATGTCTGGTGTCTAATGATGCATTTCAACAAAACAGAATGGAGAGCAAAGAAAATATATAGAAAATTCTCTGTTTTCTTCATTTTTCTTTCTCCTAAATAAACCCATAGCATCAGAGATAAGAAAATGCTTTGTGCAAGTTTGATATACGTGGAAACACCATCTTGGGCTAAAAATGTAATAAGCCTAACAGATTGCACACTTACTCCTTCACTCAAGATATTTCCACAGACAACATCTTCTTGTTTCACTCCAACAATTTGGCTACTAAATATAAATGATAAAGTGAGTGCATAAAAACAAGACAATATGCATGAGAATCCAAGAGAATATTCTGCATAGAACCCAACGTTAAACTCGAAACCAAAGCTGAAGTAACAGAGCTACAAATACATAGAGAATTAAAGATGGTGCTGAACTGAAAGACTGTATGATACAAAATGTAGAGCAGTAATGCAGCTGAGCTAAGGTTGAGGTTTACAAATATATAAGCTGATTATTGCTAAATAATCCAGATCGGAGCTACGAGGAGTTCATTAAATTTTGAAGCCGGATAGAAAAATGGGTTTCTTTGTGGACTCAGGTGTGGCTAGAGTCACGAGGCTGTGAAGACTCTGCCTCCTTATCATCTGTGACCTTTTCCTTGCTGAACAGTGACTTTCCTGCATCTTGCAACGTTTTCACAAACTGTGCCATTATTTTAGCTTTGATCTGACCTCTTTTTGGAAGAGGCCTTGCTGTCTTAGTACTTGCAGAATCAGCATTTTCATTGGTTTTAGGCATTACTTCAGGTTATAGATTTTTCAGAAAGTAGAGTGATAACAGAAGGAAAGGAAGCTATGGTTCTGCCAGAGACAGACAACCTAAGAAAGAATATATTTTTATGAATGTTGTGTGGGACTAGAGTGCGAAGCATATTTATAATATGGACTCAGGGTGTTCTGTTTTCAAATATAAAGAAAAATGAAAAAAAAGAAATATGAGCTATCTTAGTGTTAGTTTTAAACATTCAAAGAGGCTATAATTAAGTGATTGATAAATTATGGATTATGCCTTCCAGCCAGCCTCACAGCTAATTAAAAGAGTCCACAATTAACAAGACATGATGGTGAAATTTAGGACAACAACGTAGATAAGGTGTCATGCTTTCAAATCATAAGTTGGTGCAAACACTATGTGATCACTATAATTAAACAATTACTAATTAATTAATTAAACAAAAAAAATCTATTCTTACATTCCCTTAAGCTCACTTCTACTGTACTCTCTTTCATATAATAGTGAAATTTATATTTGTGAGCCTTACTATTAAACGAGAGCAAGTGTACTAAGAGCAGATCCAACAAAATTATCAACATTCATTTAAATTGTAATAACTTTTTTTTTCATAATCTATTCTTTTATTAATTATTATAAACATATATTATAACCTGTTTAAAATTAGTGTTAGTTTATTTTTATAACAATATAAAGAGTACAAAAGAAAATAAAGATAAAATAACACAGCTCAAGAAGATCCTCATAACATCTGCAAAAAGCGAACTAATCGTCTGAATGCAGAATTGTTCTCACCTATTATAAAATTTAAACGAGTAAATTTAATTTTAAATGCATCGTGACACATGTGCAAAACTTAGGAAGTTATACAAATTGCATTTCTTGAACCCCGAGAGCACATAGGGAATGAGTCGAGACAGATGAAACTATTTGGATGATTGGATAAGACACTAGGAGACTAAACAAAGTCAAGTCGTCTGTTTAATGACCAGACATGTAAGATATCAGCCAATGTGTTATATACATACTTTGTCGCCCATAGAAGGGAACCAAAAAGTCCCATCCAACACAGAAGGGCAGACAAGCCTAACAGGTGTATTACTGTGGCCAAAAGTATTTATCCTTTCCTTTTCTTTTAAAGTATCATAAGGTAAATTTAGGAGAGAAATAAATATAAAAAAATTTTATATTAAAATAAAAAATTTCAATAAAAAAATTATAAATCCCTAAATAAAAATTATGTTTTATTTCTTCAAAAATAAAGAAAATCGACAAAAATGAAAAGGACCCGGATCCCTTGGTGATGGGGGACAAAAATATGGTGCAAAGTCACAGTGTTCACGATAAAGCCACAAGAAAAACGTTTTGTTTGGCCATAAGACACAGCACGCAAGATCAACAAGACAGAAACTCAACAATGGGGGCGTAATGTTACAATAATGGAATGAGTCTTGGCTCCAGCTGTTCTCTTATGAATGTCCTGAATGGATGGAGACAAAATCTCAGGGCAATATTAAAAGTTGAAAGATAGGGGAATATTTCTTTCTCCCACGACTCATCCAAACAATGGATTCGCCTATACATTGCCTTGAGGCGTCTCACATCAATGTTCTCAGTACTCGAGTTAATGTCTCAGTCTGTACTTTCAAGAAGGTGGGCTTACGCAAGAATGTTTGATGATTAACAGTGTCTCGCATACAGAAATGAAAAGACAAGATGAAAACCAGAGTGCATAAGGAAATGCCAAGGAGGAAACACAGTTCATTTATCATGCAACAAAACTAGTTGCCTGATTTGTTCAGTTATGGCAACAAACTCAAAATCAGTGGGATAGAAGCCACAATATTTTTGCTTCTGTCTCTACCTGTGGTTTCTCACTTTGATTTGGCAAACCCAGGCATGCTTATTCTGCAGAAGAAATTATACAGACCCTGCAATTTGGCATGCATAATTTATAGCAAGGCAACTATAAACTAGAAAAGGTTGAAACTCTTAAGTGTTAGCTTGAATACCATTTTATATTGATAGAAATCTAACTAATAGTTTAGGCATATGGGTTCCTGACATGCCTTACAATACAATGAAAAGAGCAAGGCACAAACACAACATTGATTGCAGAATAATGTTATACTCATTTTTTTTGGTCTCACGAATGAAACTAGTCCAAAATGATAACTGGCCTCACCTATTCAAATTCTCACAAGTGTGCAGTTTGTGTACTAAAGTGCAATAATGCCAATTCTTAATGTCGATGAATATGTTAAGTTAACAACAAATCTGAGGATAAAAATTGGTTCAGGTGAGTGAACCAGCGGAAGAAATAGAAAGAGGCCAGTGACCACATTTGTAAACAATGTACAATTTCTGTGATACCACAATTTACTTCTGAAATGAAATCTCTGCTCAGCGGAGATCACTTGATTGGTGCAAGAATGGTATACAACAAAAGGAATGAGACAATCAAAATAGCCCCCACTAGAGTGAAACCGGGGCCAGTCCAGAGCATGAGGTTCGATCTCTCAGTTCTCTTGATAGGATCAACCTCCTCAGAAAGTGGGAAATCCGAACGCCTAGGATTCCAGCTCACATACTTATCAGGGAAAAACTGAGAGAATAGTGTTTTCTTCCCTTGTTTTTTGAAGTTTGACCATGCCTTGTCCCAGTCTGTTGAAAATTTATCACCTGAAAACACATTCAACAAACAACTGCAGATCGAGTCTTTCTGAGGCTTAGAGTCCAGTTGAAGACAATTAGTATAATTTACACGTTACATAATTCATAAGCTTAAAAAAAACTAAAGCAAGTGAAAACAAAAAATTAATCTTTAAGCTGTCTATGTTTGGAGAGATACCAAAAGACACCACCATCATCAAATTTATCCTTATCCAAGCTCCAAATTTTCAAACACTTGACATAAACTGTGTACTGGGTTTTGAAGGGCATGAGAATGAATAAACATTATCTAGTTGTAGTATCAAGTAGATTTGTAACTAACAAAAAAGTTGGATGTACATCCAGCTTACTTACAATCAGTTCAAATTCTATGTCTCAATGTGAGCCAATTTTCAATTGTGAATGGCAGAGGCTGTGGAATCAAGCAACACTCCGTAATTAATTAGGAAAAGTGGGGAGATTGACATGCAATTCAAATATGAGTAATACTACTCTTATGTCGGTATTTCTATATCACATTTACGTCTCTTCACATGAATTACCATTATTCACAATTGATTTTGAAAGAGAGATAAATCAGACATAAGAGTAGCATGACTCGTCATATATTGGGACGAAGGTATTTGTCTAATGGATAATTCTCTATGCCATTTAAATTTTTGAAAGGTTAAGTGTGTTTAGTATTGGATCATTTTTTTTTTCTCAGGTTTCAAAATAAATAAGTTAAATGAAAAACACAAATCTTACTATAAAATAAGTGATGAAATAATGAAAACGCTACATTTTTAAAAGTTTCAACTCCAAGCAGAATTACCATATCTAATTTCTCCGAGTCAAAAGGAAAGAGGGGCTTTTGGGCCTTAGGCCAGCCCTAGTTTCCATATTAAAATCCAAGGACTATTAATGGTTCTCACTTTATGGAGGCAACCTTCCCACAAAAGTAAAGACATATATATCACTTAGCAATTTTAGATATAGAAACCAAATTCCCCACAACCGAGCTGTAGATCAATGCAAATGCCATCGTTGGAGTAAAAATGGTAATTAAATTAAAGGAAGAAAGCCAAAACCGAAAGTAATTAAATCAACAAAGAGCTCATATAATTCTAGAAAAATATATGAAAACCAACAACAGGGAGGATAGAGCAGTACCCTTGTTATTGTTATCGCCATCTTTTTGAGATTCTGGTGGCCTTCTGGAACAGAAAATTTTGCAAGGAGAATAAGTAGAAGATGAAGACGAAGACGATGATGATATCTGGTTTGATGAGCAGAAGGGATGCGATATAATACTTCGGAATTGAACCTGAATATCCATTTGCATCGTAACCAAGATTCCAACTTCCAGAGCTGCTTCTGCTGCAACCAGCCCCGGATTGGTAGGCCACCATCATCTCTCTCCCCTTATCCGGATTGGCTATTCCTTGCCTCACAATTTGCCACGCCATCCAAAGTTTTACACGTGTCAACTTCTCAGTGAATGAAAGTGCACGTCATAACATTACGTTACATTGTCAAGGGGTGGTTCCAATCGTTATGGCTATGTTTGATTCCTATATTTTAAGAATTATTAAGGAATAAAACAACTTGTTTAAAAGCTTTTTTTTTTTTTTGTTTGAGGAAAAATGCGCTTTTGCTCCAACTTTTAATGAAATTTTATTATTTGTGGTAAATTTATTTCTAATTTTAAAAATGTGTAATATTATTTATTAATCTAATTTTATTTGATTTTTTTAGCAAAGTAGTTAAAAGTAGTCATATTAATTTATGTGAATTTTTTTTCCTTTTTTTGTTCTCTCTCTCCCCCCTTGTCTTTCATTTTTCTGAAGTGTCTCCTTCTATAAATCTATAACTTAAATAATAGCATCAAATTGATACATAAATCACTACTTCTTCCATTCATCATTTTTTTTTTTTTGCATCAATGAAACATTCTTCTTTAATTAAATAAGAAAAAAGTTAACATAATTAACAGAATTAGATTGTAATGATATTTCTTGAATCCAATGAAAGTGTTAAGCAAAATGTTCGCCGAATTTGAATCAACATAAGCAAAAAAGGAATGAGAAAATAGAAAAATTATTGATAGTCCTAAAAATTCTATTCAATATTAAATAAGAGAAAGAAATGGCAACGATGTTGGATAAAGGAGAGAGATGAAAAGAAGTCAGTTACACTGAGGATAAAGGAGGAATAAGGGTAGACTTAAGGAAAATGAAAGATTGGGGGCGGGGGAGAAAAAAAAGATAAAAATCATAAAAGTACATAAGGTCATTTTTAATGATATAGGATTTTAAGTTAAATGTCATATAAGTGTTAACAAAATCGTTGATTAAAAATTATTAATACTTTTAAGGTGGGATTACAATTCTCCAATCTATTTTTTTTCTTCTCCATTTATTGTGTTTTTATTTATCATATTTAAGTTATAATTTTTTAGTATACAAATTTTTTATAATTGCTCGCAATTTTTTTGGCTCATTCATTAAATGTGTAATTTTTTTCATTTATTTATTAAGTGTGAATAAGGATTTTTAAGGTTTTTTTTTTTATATATATCAGCTCTAATTTTTTTTTTTTGTTAAGATTTGAACATTTTTTCTTGAATAATAAAATATATATCTTTGTTATAAGTCATTTTTATTTGATTTTTTTATCTGATAAAATTAGAAAATGACAAAATTATCATTAATATAAAAATTTTTCCTCTTAAATACTTTCTTTTAGTGAAAAAAAAAACTAAAAAGGGGAGTTTGAATTGTATAAGTGTATTTTTCGTATCATTAGTTAAATAATACTATTGACTAAAGGAAACAGCTATTTTATCAGAGAACTAACAAAAAAATTATATATAGATTTATGTACAGCGTATTTAACAATTTGATGAGAGATTAGTAAAGATTGTTAAATTAAATTAGAGATAAATGTAATTTCTATATATTTTAAAGGGTTCAAAATATTTTTTTCCTAGAATTATTCATGTTAAGATTAAAAAAAAAATTTAAAATGCACTCTTTTGTATTGGAATCTCCCATCTATTTATCTACTGTTAATAAAAAGTATAATTATTTTTCCTTATAATATTACCTTTTTTATTTCATCTTATAATTTTACTTGAGAGTATTCATTAGAGATGGCAATGGGTCAGATTTGAGCAAGTATGTCAATATTCATATCTGTACGCGCAAAAAAATTTCATACCCATACCTTATCCGTACCCACAAATATTGTAGCAGGTTTGGGTATGAGTTTGTATCCGTGGGTATGGATATACCCGTCAGAATTAAAAAAAAATTCTAAATTATAGTTTGACCCCATAAATTTTTCATCGACTTTAAATATGTCCTTATTAAAAATATGAAATTATATTATAGCCCCAACAAAAATTATCAAAATTTCACTTTAGTCCCTCAGCCAACATTTTTATTTTATTTTATTTTTTAGGTATTACATACACTACTTAAAACGAAATCGTTTTGTTTATATAAAAAATAATTTTTTATTTAAATTGGTAAATGGGTATAGGTATGGATATTTTCTCATACCCATACCCTACCCATACCGTTACGGGTATAATTTTCATACCCATACCCATCCGCAAACACTTTTTCTTATATCTATACCAATCCATCACGAGCGGATATTGATGTCGGTTTGTCGAGGCCGATCAATTTAGAAATTTATAAAACTGAGTTAGCTAACTACTTGTAGTATATGACAAACCCAGGTTAAACCCAAAGATCATTTATTAGATTATATCAATCAATTAGGAGTTGGAAATAAAGGGGGGATTGGCAGAACTAAACTAACAGCTACACTAATAGAAACTAAAATAAAAATAACAAAGCAACCAGCCAAGGGGATCAACTTGAGATTAATGCATCCTTGATCACTAAATGTTCATCCAATTATTGAAAATCATAACATGAAGCCTTGAAATGATTAATGAATCTATCCTAAGCAGTCAAGATTCAGCCAAGTAAACAACACATCAAAAGCTCAATGCATTGGCTAGTTTTCTTATCCTCTTCCTAATATTGATCATTAAGTAATAATCATATAATATTTAAATCAAATGAAGCCATTAAACTCAGATATTTACTGCAAAACAGAGAGGAAAAAGGAAAGAAATGGCCAACAAATGGAATCCAGAATAAAGGAACAAAACCTCAACATTAATCTTCAAGTT
>JANHAO010028214.1:0-10662 GCA_026873985.1 Saraca asoca
GTCAAAAATATTTGTGCAGAAAAAGGATGAAATGGTAGTATAGCCATCTAATTTAAGTGAATACAATTAAGATTTGCTTATGAAACAACTCTTTTTTCCTTGTTTAAATGACAGGTGAAGGAGAGACAATATTTCATTGGATGGGCAGAGTTGTGGGATGCTATCTATAGGAGAAGTGGTGGCTTGTACGTGAACGATGAGGCAAGGAGTATAAGGGTGAGGGTTCATTGAAAACTTTATTACTTTTGAAATAGTAATCAGTTGATATTTATACCTATGTTTTATTGTTTATTTAGGAAAAATTGTAAAAAGCCTTGAGCTAAGCGGACCAAACACAACTTTTACTAATTTCCCCAGACGATACTTTTGGGCAAGTATTTAGGAAGGAGCACCCAAGTCGTGTTTGAGGATTAGGCATGGGTGTTTGTCCCACTAGTGTGTTTGACAGTAGTTCTCAAAGAGGAGGTGGTAGCTGTTCATCGGGCTCCAATCCTGTGAACTAAGAAGAATTTTATAGGCTTAAATTAGAACTAAATCAAAGTAAGGAGGAATTGGCTAAAACATAGGCGCAGGTGCAAGCCATTATAGACTACATCAAGGGCATGGGCGTGTGTATTCCTCCCCATTTGTCCAGTCAACCACCTACTGGCCGATAGGTATTATGTGTAAAATTTAGTCAAATCTATTATTCTTACTACATGAATATTGTTTGTTGTTTGTTGCATTCCTATTTGCTGTTTGCTACCATTTGGTGATATGTTCCTGTTTGCTGCCAAATAGTTATTTTATTAAAAAGATCTACTATTGAAAGAATGTGATGACATAGCCTTGTTCTTTGATGAGTCTAGCCTTGTTCATAAAGCGTATGTTGTAGGCTTTTCTGTTATTCCTCTACCTTGTGTGCTGGGCAATGTACAATCATGCCAAAAAAAAAAATAAATAAATAAACTGAAGAGAATTTGAGTACATTATATATGTATAGGAATAGAAATGATTGTTTTGGCAAAATGCTATTAAGTGCAGACGAATCCTTAACTTAGCTCTAAGATAGCTACAATTATTTAAAGGATCAGCACACTGCAATCATGCAAAGCTATCTAAAAGTAAAAGTTCATTTAACAAATACGCATATACTCTATAGACTTTTGCAATAGGCAGTAACTATGCCTATATCACAACTAACCTTTCCTTATAGAATTTTGGAGATGTTTAGATGCTAATATTATATAATTGCTTTTTGTTGGTGATTAACATGTTTTATTCATTCATATATTTATGTCCCAAAATATAAATCTCCACTTTTTAGGCCTTCTTGCCTCTATTGCTGCACACAAAGACATTATTAATGTTCTTTCTCTTTGGGCTGCCAATGCATAGAAATTGATTTCTTACAAACACTTCAAGTATTACTAAAAAAACACATACACATAAATACGATTTTACACAGCAATTTCTGCAAAATTGAATTGCTGTTTTATTGCATAATTGGATCAATATGGTGTTTGGTTTTTGCATATGTATGCCAAACAATAGTATAATTGTGTTAGTTTATGGGTAACTGAATTGTTATTTTCAAACAAGAATTTTCCTAAACTATGACACAATTGAATTGTTGTTTTTGTATGTCTGAATTCCTAAGTAATTTTTCAATCTGTGATGTTCTTTTTTTTTTTTTTTAGAATAGAGTTGATGTTAATTTGGAAGATCAATTTTTATACATAAATGAAAGGAAATCTTCAAGAGGGAGCAATCAAGATAGAAATGTCATTGATCTTGGCCAATCTTCTTAGGTTTTATTTTATTTTTGGTTTTAAACAGTTTTCAAGTGGAATGTAAAAATCATTAATGTTATAACTTTTAGTTATACCTTTGAATATTTTATTTAAATGAAAGCCATTATTATATTTGAATGAATTTCATTTTTATTATACCATGAATTTATATTTTTTATTTTACAGAGATAATTAATGTCATTAATTAATGGAATGAACAAATTGAATGACTTGAAATTTTAAAAAAATATTAAAAAAATTTAGCGGCGATTAAAGAACTGTCATAAAATTAAATATAAAATTAAAAAAATAGAGGTGGTTATATAATTGCCGCTAAATTAAATTATAAATTTTTATAAAAGGTTTAACTGCCACTAAATTAAATTGTAAATTTTAAAAAAAAATTAGCGACTTAATAATCACAGTTTTTAATGATGTTTTGTAACCGCTGCTATTTTAAGGGTTTTTTTTTTTTTTTTGTGAATTAAGAATAAGGCTGAAGTTGTGGGAGTCCATTAGTTGCAGAAAAAGGGTATTCAACTTGAGTAATTAAATGGGAAGTGTCTTAGATGCTTACAAACATGATGATTGTTGTGGTTGTCCAGTAGTGGAAATTGATGGCGCCTAATTGATGAAATTTGTTATGGTGGGATTCAAAGGCCTTTTTATGGAAGAATGGCAAGTCTATGGAGGATTGTAAACTGACTTTCAATGTTGAGCCAGATTTGGTGTCATAATTGCACAAAGATATATCTTCCATCATAAAAAATGAAAATTCAGAAATTACATATGAATTTAATTCTAAATGAATTGAATTTTTGTTTTTTATGCTTCCAAATGAGAATTTAGGATTGCAAGAATGATGATAAAATGATGGATTTTACATCATGGGATATACTTAACGGCGGTTTATATATTACACCAATCTTCAGCATTGCAAGTCAGTCACAATCTTCCATGGCCTGGCCATGCCTTCAAAAAGAAGCCTTTGAAATCCCTTGTAATTAATTACGTAGACCGCCATAATTAACTTCACCTATTATAGGCTTTCAAATTCCACAACAGGAAGCCCACAACATAATGTCATGTCTAAGCATCCAAGCTAGTCCCACTTGCACAATTAATTAGGATTAGGGGTGAACTTGTAAAGTTGTAAGCATGATTTTAAATTGTGGTCCACATCTATAATTTCATTCTTTAAAGTCACATATGTCTACAATTTTATTAATCACAATGTAATCTCAATTGTAACATTAATTTAAAATTATGTTTGTATGTAATGGGGAGCCATGTAACTAGATGTGCTGAAAGAAGATTGGGAATAAAAGTTATGTATGGATTGTTAGAAGAGGTGAAATTTTTTCAGAGAATGTCATAATGCAGGGAGAGTTATTCTAATCCTCTATCCTATAGCTCATCATGTTAAAGATAATATTTTGATCCTTATATTATGGATCTTATTTCCTTAGCTATTTATTATTAGTTGACTGCCAAAGTAATAGCAGTTTAATGATGTAATCTCTATAAATTTCTTATGTATGAATGAATGTTGTGTGTTTCAATTCCTCCTAACAACAATAGAGAACTTCCAGCATCTTTACTTTCTTCTTCATTTTATTACAATTTCTAACATATATCAAACTTAAATTAATCTTATCAACTTTCTGGGTTTTTGGTTCTAGTTTTATTACTATAATGGTGTCTCAGTTTAGCAAATAATCGGAGTGAGAGCCAGCAACAAAATAATTACTAAGTAAAGCATAGTAAAGGTAGCAACAATAATTTTCCTATGAGAAGCACAAAATGCAGACAATAATGTGTCTATGCATGAAACGACAGTATTCTTAACTAGTTAATCTCAGCAATAACTTAACATTCGTTTAGTTAGCCTGTAAGAATCTAGTATATACGCATACGCATGGTAAAAACAAAATTGAATTAACATTGAAAATAAAATGTGATAACCATGGTTCTATATTACAACAACATTTATGTTATGATTAATAAAATTGTAAAAAAATGCGAATAAATGCAGCCGATGCAATGTAAAATTGTGATTCCGGACCTAATACAACATTAATAATCTAACTTTGTACTTAATTGTTTGGTCGATTACATTTTAAAAAATTGAAAAGCAACTAAAACTTAAGGATTTTCAAAGAAATATTCAACATTGAATTTCACAATTGATGTAATTAATTGAATTTTTACGATAAAAAAAATCCAATGTAACAACCATGGTTCTAAATTGTCTTGGATCTAAACCTGATTTAAAAATAATATTATATGTTTGTACTTAATTGTTAGGGGAAGCATATTGCAAAAAACTTGAGAAGCCGCTCAAATTTAAAGATTTTTAAAGAAGTATTGAAATATAGAATTTCAAAATTATGGAAAAGTATTAGAAGTAATAATTGAATTTTTATGTCTCTTAATGTCCTTGTCTTGTAGATTTCTATCATCTAGACTCAATTTGTGGGTATGTTATTTGAATATAAAAATCTATTTATCTAGATTTTAGGCACACACACACACCCTATTATATTTGATATTTCAAGGGAATGAAGTACTTAAACGACTCCAAGTAAGGTTCCAGGGGAGTAAAAACAAGGCATCTCAAGCATTTTCACCTCTTCCTCCAGCAGGCCTGATACCCTAATTATAATTTATCTCACTATATATGGAAATTTTAACTCTTCCTCTTTCTTTGCCTTCTTGGATTAGTCATGATTAATGTTACAAAGGATGCTTTTGTTCACAAGAAAGTAAAAATAATACTTTTGAAACAAGTGAAATAATACTTTTAAAACAAGTGAAATATATATATATATATGTTTATTATTAGGGTTAAGTAGTAGAAAGAGAGGGAAAATCTTATTATTTTTTCTTGTTCTGTAAGTACGGAAATCATTTAAGGGAGTTTGTTAGGAATTGTTGATTGAAAAGCTCTGTATGCATGGGGGTGATTCTAGGAATGGTTGCTATTAAACTTTGTAATAACTTTTTGGTGTATTAAACATAAATTAATTTGGTCAACTTTTTGGGTTTTTGGTTCTAGTTTTATTACTATAATGGTGTCTCAGTTTAGCAAATAATCAGAGCTAGAGCCAGTGATATAGCAATTATTGAGTAAAGCATAGTAAAGCTAGCAACAATAACTACCCTATGATAAGCACAAAACACAGACAATAATGTATCTATGCATGAAACAACAGTATTCTTAACTAGCAAATCTCAACAATAATATCACATTCATTTAATTAGCCTATAAGAATCTAGTATATACACATGGTAAAAACAAAACTGAATTAACATTGAAAATTCAATATGACAACCATGGTTCTATGTTACAGTGGTGTTTATGTTGGGATGAATAAAATCGCAAACAAATGCGAATAAATGTAGTTGATGCAATGTAAAATTGTGAAAAATTATGGTTGCGGAACCTAATGCAACATTAATATTTATCTTTGTAGTTAATTGTTTGACTTAGGACATTGCAAAAAATTGAAAAGCCACTTAAACTTGAGAATTTTTAAAGAAGTATCCATACGTTGAAGTTCACAATTAAGGAAAAGTACTGGAAATAATTAATTGAATTTTTATGATAAAAAATCCACTATAACAACCATGGTTCTAAATTGTAGTTACATCTATGATGCATGTAGTAAAAATTGCAAACGAATATAAAAAAATATAGTAGATACAAAATAAAATTGTCAAAGATTGAAGTTGTTAAACCTAATAAAATAGTAATATTGTATCTTTCTACTTAATTGTAAGTCCAAACACAATGCAAAACTTTTGATAAGCATTTAAAGATTTTTTTAGAGAAGTATTGAAATATAGAATTTCAAAATTATGGAAAAATATTATAAATAATAATTGAATTTTCATGTATCTTAACTAGTTGAAAAGTATGAAAGTTGAATTGGGTGATAGCTACTTGATTTGACGAGCAGTGAAATCTTTAGCAATTTAATTTGATGTTTTGAAGGCATCCTGCAATACCCAGGAGGGTGAAAGGACAATCAATGAATTGATTTCTATTGTTAGTTAGGCAGAAGAGGACATGAGAAAGGGAAAAGTTTAGAATGTTAACTATGTGTCATATGGCTTAACTTCAGAACAAGGAATGAGAGCACATCAGAGGGATAATAAAGGGAAGTCTCTTATGAAAAGAAGAAGAGTGAAAAGAATAAATAATGCCATAAGCCTAAGAAAGCTCAATTCAATGAAAATTGCAGATTTTGCAAGAAATATGAGCACAAAAAGGTGGATTGCTTCAAATATATAAAATGGGTCAAGAAGAAGAAGAAGAAAGGTGCCCCTCTAGCTCAAGTCTGTTTTGAATCAAATACTATTGATGTGTCATCAAACACTTGGAGGTTAGATATTGGTGTCACTATTCATGTGATTAATTCCAAATAGGTAGTGAGAAATTCAAGAAGACTAAGTGATGCAGAGCTAATTGTTTGACTTAAGGATGATGAAAGAGTTCAAGTGGAGCATATAGACATTGCTTTGTTATGTTCATATACTAGACATGCACTAAAACTCAAAAACACTGTTTATGCACCTTCTATAAAGAGGAACTTGATTTCTATAGTAGCTAAGGATAATGATGTTTATTTATGTCATTTTGACAATAAAAAATATAATTTATTTTACAATTCATCATGTGTGGTTGGTACCAATATTGTGTGATGGATTGTATAAAATCAATTTGGATCTTACTTTAGCTGACTCAACGAATATGATGATTAGAAAGAAAAGAAGCTGGATTGATGAGAAATCCTCAATGTTATAGCATAGATGTTTGGCACACATTTCCAAAGAGAGGATGCAGAGACTTATAAATGAAGAGGTCCCTAGATGATCTTGATTTCTTAGACTTCAACATGTGTATATATTACATTATAGCTAAAGCTAGAAAGGGGAAGAGAAGTAGAAAATAGGATACCCTAGAGCTTATTCACACTAACATCAATGGACCTATTACACCTAGTGCTATGGGTGGCTATAAATATTTCATAACTTTCATTGATGATAATTCTAGCTTTGGATAGGCGAAACTGCTTAGTGAAAAATCTTAATCACTGTATGCCTTCATGTCATTCAAGTTTACAATTGAGTTGAAACTGGGAATGAAAATAAAATGTGTCAACTTTGACAAAGGTGGTGAGTATTATGATAGGTATGATGAGATTAGGAGAAACCTAGGTGCTTTTGCCAAGTACTTGTAGGAGTGTGGGGTTGAAAGCCAATTACACCATGCTTGGGACCTGAAATAGAATAGTATGGCAGAAAGAAGAAATTGGACACTTATGGATATTGTGAGATGTATGTTAACTGATTTATCATTACAAGAGTTCTTATGCGTTGATGCCTTAAAGGCTGTTGCATATATACTGAATCATATTCTGAAAAAGTTAATGCCTAAAAGCCCTTATGAGTTGATTTATAAAAGAAAGCCTAGCATGAGGCATTTCTATGTTTAGGTTGTAAAGTCAAGGTGAAGCTATATATTCCCTTTATGAAGAAACTTGATTCAAAGACCATTTCTAGATTCTTTTTTGGCTACTTAGTGGCTTAAGAGAGAGTAGATTGTACTGTCCAACTCATTTAATCAGAGTTATTGAATGTGATAGAGTTGTCTATTTTAAGGATGAGTTGGATAGTAGGAGTCAGGTATCATTCATCATGATCTTCAGATAAGAAAGTGCTATAATTCCATTCACGACTTGGTGAGTCATTTTTTGTTGTCCCACAGGTTAATCTAGTGCAATAGATCATAGAAGATGCAGAGTTGCATGAAACAGTTAATGAAATCTCTTGAGAAGGTCTGATAGAGTTCCTTGATTGGCAATCTCTCATGATTATTTGGTTTACTGATAGAAGTGTGAATTTGATGTTAATGATAATTCTAAGTAAAAGGATAACTTACAATCTAGTTGGAATTGATTTTTTCAGCTCCTTTGTCATTTTCCATCAATTATTTTAGAAAAAACTCAACATAGTTAATTCTTATTACATGAAGATTCTTTTTTCTTCTTCTAAAGACAATATTTAAGGTAATCATTTTTACATGGTAGCTAAAAGTTAATAAATGAATTTTGGTGAAGTAAACATAGCATGTCAGTAAAAGTAAATGTTAATGTATGATTTAATGAATATATAGAAATCTATTAGTTGTTTTAACATTAGTTCATGATAAGGATTTAATTACAAATAATTTTAAACTTTATAATGTAATTACACAAAATAAAACTACAAGGACTAAATTCAAAATTTAGTGAAACTATAAGGACTAAAACCTTTATTAACCTAAAAGAAAATGAAAAATTGTAGGTAGTAGGAAAATTTTATTTGCTTGTATATAAATAAATGAAAAATTGAGTGAGTATATTTAATAATCACAATGTGTTTTAATTTTTTTTTAAAAAATGAAAAATTGTAGTTATAAAGACTTTGTTTGTTTTATTGAAAGATATTTTTAGTAGAAAAAATCCATTTGCTTGTATATAAATAAAGGACTTTCATACACTTGTATATTTCGTGATTAACAAAATAATGCCCCCAAGCCAGCACCCATAATATGTAGTGACACCTGATATTGCCTTGGGATTTTCCCTTTCTTTGATATTCTGAGTTTGAACCTAGGATGTTTCATGTGTATATTAAGTAACTTACCACTTTTGCTATCACAAAGAAAATTATGCAAGAATTTCTTCTTTAATGAAGTCCAATTACCCTTACTTTAAAATACACTTAACCTTCCTAAAAACCACAATGCATAGAATTTCTTGCCTAGACTTAATTTATATAAGGTTAAATTATTCTGCTGCTACCTATAGTTTCACTCAATTTTTAATTAGGTCCTTATAGTTTAAAAGTTTTGAATTGAATTCTTATACTAATTTTTCATTTTTGGTTGGATACATTCTTTCATGTTTCTGTTGGATTTGTTAGTAATTAGCCTACATAGATAATTATCTATTAATGGTTTATGAAGTGAGAGACAAATGATTCTTTTTTCCCTTTGAAAATGAAATAATTTTAAAAATGTCATAATTTTCTATAAGTCCTTTTTCACTTAAATACAAATAGAAATTGTATGGAACCTTTACATTAACATTCGTTAAATTATATTAAAAAAGTGTTGTCCAAGTGTTCTTATTGCTAATAAAATCTAATAAAAAAATAATAAAAAATATCCAATTAGAAATGAAAAATAAGTATAAGGATCTAATTCAAAACTTTTAAATTATGAGGATCTAATTAGAAGTTGAGTGAAACTATTAGGGGTAGAGAGTAATTTAACACTTATATAAATTACATAAATCTAAGTTAATCATTAAATTAATGATGCTAGAGTATTTTTTTATTTAATTAAAATTATCAAATTTCAATTAATTAAAGTTTTGTTATACTCTGTAGAGTTTGACTTAAATTAAAAGAATTTCATTTTAAAAGAAAGATGATTAATTTTTTTAAAAGAAAAAGAGATAAAGTTTGAAAGAAAGAAAGTTATGTTATTAATTTGTGTTAGACTTAAAGTCCTAATAAGATTTGGTTATTGTTTTTGTTATATATATATATATATATATATATATATATAAGCATGATGAGAGTTTTTTATGTGGAGAAGCTTGGTGTTTTTTGTGTGTGCAGAGTGAGAAAAAAATGAATTATGGAGAACAAATTGGTTGAGAGAAAATTGGGTGTAATTGAGATTTGGATTTGTGAAAGAGAGTTAGAGTTTGTAGTTTTTTTTTTAGTTTAATAGTAAAATTTTTGTGGATTCTCCTGTGGTTTTTTCCCTCTAGTTTAGGGGCTTTCCAAAAAAAAAAAATTGTGTTTATTTTCATTATTATTTTTATTCTTCTCTTTAAGTCTTCACAAATTTTAGAAGTGGGATATTTTTCTTAATAAGTAGTATCAGGAGCTTGGTTTGACCTTGCATACAGATTTGATATGAGATGGCAAAAATTCAAGGTGCTATAAACAATAGGTTTGAAGTAGAGCTATTTGATAGAAAGAGCAATTTTAGCTTGTAGTAGAGTATGGTGAAAGATATTTTGATGCAACAAAGATTGATTAAAGCACTAAATGAAAGAAGAAGAAGCCTAAGAATATGACAAATAAAGCTTAGGAAGTGATTAAGATGAAGGCAGTCAATACTATCAGCTAAGTTTGGCATATGAGGTAAACTATAATGTTTTAAAAGAAACTTATGCTATTAATCTATGGAAGAAATGAGAAAAATTCTATATGTCAAAGTCTCTTACAAATCGATTGTATATAAGAAAGGAATTGCACCAATTGAGGATGGATGAAGGCATTGATATAAGAGACCATCTAAATTATTTTAACAAACTACTAACTTAGTTGATAAGTGTGGGAGTTATAGTAGAGGATGAGGATAAAGCTTTGTTGTTACTGTTATCTCTTCTAGAATCTTCTCATGGTTTTATGACTGCATTGTTGGTTGGAAAAGATACACTTAAGATGGAAGATGCAATTTTTGCTATATTAGAGAATGAAAAGTTAAGAAAGTATTGGATCTGAGGCAACTACTTATATAACTAGTGATGACTATGATTGAAGTGCACATCGTAACAACAGCTCAATTAGAAGAGAGATTTACATGTCTTGTTCAAGGCCAACAAGAGATTATAGTGAGTACAAGTGTTTTTATTGGCACAAAAAGGGCCATTTTAAATAGATGCATGAAAGGATGAATGATGATTTGGAGAACACTACAACATTTTTGGCCTTTGGCAACACTTAACTCAGCAACAATTAAAAACTATTGCCTATAACTAGAATAGGCAACAATTTTTTGTATTGTTGCCTTTGCTCATAATTTTAGGCAACAATCACTTAA
>JANHAO010028215.1:0-10662 GCA_026873985.1 Saraca asoca
CCTCGGTGTCCAAATTATAGGGGAAACTCTGCCGAATTTTCGACAGGAATAAAAGAAATTATGGTCAAAATGTACTGTTAGGCTTTTAGGAGGTCTCCTACGGGCGATCTTCTACGCCGGTCACGGACCTGGAGATTGGGTCGTGACAATACACATCGAGGAACTTACATATCATCCTGACCTCACTTAGATTTAGAACAAATTGCTCTAAGTCTTTTATCATAGCTAAATAAGTTGTACACCTCTTTTTTTAGCAATTGCCAAGCTTACACACTATTAATTAAACTAACTATCTTATCTACCTGATCGGAGAAGATTGTAACCATTTTATCAAAATAATTCATGTATGCACGGTGTTGAGAAAGCCAATCTATACCTAGAATTACATTGTAATAACTATGTTTAACATGACTAGGTTTAGGGATATTTGCTTATTTCCTATCATTATAGCACAATCTTTGAACAAATAGTTGGTTAGAAGGGTCTTGCCATTTAGAGTTTTTACTATTAACAGTGATTCCATCGGTTTAATTAGTTCATTTAGTAAAGTTGCAAATTTCTTCATAATAAAAGAGTGAGTAGCTCTAGTGTCGAATAATATCTGAGCTTGAAAATCATATATTTTCAAAGTACCTAAAACTATAACATTTGATGCTTGGTTCTCTTGTTTGGTAAGATAAACTCTTGCTGTAGCTTTATTAGGGTTTCTCCCTTGATTACTTCTTCCATCGCTCCTACTAAATGTAACTGGTGCTTTTACTAAAGCTATAGATTGTGTTATTGGTTGATTTTGAGGTCAAGCTTGATAATTTGCACCATATTCCGTAGCACTCACATTCACAGGGCATTCTTTCATTTTATGCCTGGGTTGTTCACATTGAAAACATCCTATTAGATATCTTCTACATGGTCCATGATGATTTGTATTGTAAACCTTGCATCGTAGCATATTAGTGTTGAAGTTCCCTTGACTTTAGGGTGTATTTTTTCCATGGAATGGAATAGAAGCAGTTGAAACTGATTGACATCCCATATTTCTTCTCATACTCAAATTTTATGATAAAGGTGGTCCAGTTAAATTCCCTTTCCACCCACTTAGTGATGTCCTACTAGCTGGAGCTAGTCTTCCACTAGGTGTAATATTAGCTCCCTCAGATTGAGCTCTCTTTTTACTGCCAAGGGACACTTCCCTTTCACAGCTCTCCCTAGACCTTAATTTGACTAGCAAGGATTGGTTCATGACTTGTTGATACATTATGTGTAAGTTGACTTTGTCACAATCAAAGTAATAATCAAGGAGCACTTGCACAAACTTGACTACCTTTATGGTCTCATTAGGAATCAAGTGAGTAGCATATCAAGAAAATCGAGTAAATTGGCATCGTAATCATTTATGGACAGGTTCTCTTGTTTTAAATTTTCAAACTTTTGAGCGTTCACTTGCTAAACGTTGGGAGGAGGAAATCAATCAGTAAAGGTTCCCTGGAACATCGCCTAAATTAATGGTCCAACATTGGCAGCTCACCCCTTGATAGCTCCTATATACCCATAATGTGCCCAATCGTCTAATTGATACCTTACTAATTCTATTAGTAAAGGTTCATGATATTACAATGTCTTACCATATCTTTCAATTTGATCAAGAAATTGATATAAGTCCACATAATGATCTGTTCAAGCATATTGAGGTGGTTCAAATTTAGAAACTCATAACGATTCTTAGTCTATTATCTTGTTCTTTTTTAGTATGAGAGGTTTGAGTTCTTTCATTTTGCTTATTCTTATCAGGCTATCTATTCTATCCTTGATTCTGGTTTTGTGTTAGTACATGTATTAAGCAATCCATTGCCTACTAGACTAAATTTTTTGTTGGGGGACTTCAAGGTTATTGCTGACTTCACAACGTGGGCTATTTTGTTTAATAGATGACCATGCATTATCAGATTTGGATTTTCAACATTTTCATCTTCTAATTCTTACCATAGTTTACATCACAAAATTAATCAGATTCTTAAGACGTACAAAAGATTCCAATTTAAAATTGCTAATATAGACACATATTTTATAAGGTTAACAGAAATGGTATCAACAATACATGCTTCATGATGCACACGTGCTATTGGTACTACTCCTATTAACACTTGATGAAACCACCACCACTAGACAACTCTTATGTCACACCCCATCCTATGGCATGTGACTAGCGTAGAAGGCCACCTATAGGAAACCTTCTATAAGCCTAATAGAACATATGACACATATTAATCAATTATTTATTAATAAACAAATGCAAATATTTCTATTACTACTATAAATTTGGCAGAATTTCCTTTATATTTTGGACACCCAGGCACGCGGCTTTCACAGAAAACATCAAAAGCTACATGCCCATAAGAACATATACAATAACAGAACAGACACGTAGTGGCCCAAACTAACATTGTACTACCTACTGGGCATCCGGGACTCAAACATATGTAAAATGTTTTCCTATCCAACTGCTAAACAATTTTACCATTTTGTACCTTTTAATCTTCGTGGAAGGTGGTCGATGAGATAAAAGGGAACCAAGTTATCTCCTATCTCTGAAAAACACAG
This sequence comes from Saraca asoca, assembly GCA_026873985.1. Lineage (NCBI taxonomy): Eukaryota > Viridiplantae > Streptophyta > Magnoliopsida > Fabales > Fabaceae > Saraca > Saraca asoca. The sequence goes on from JANHAO010028215.1 coordinate 2,599, forward strand.
AAAGAAGAGAAGTGAGTTTCAATGAAACCCAGTGAACAGATAATTCAGTAAAAAATTATGGTTTGATTCTTGTTTATATTTTTTGAAAATCTAACAGTAATCATTTACTCTTAGGAATAAATTTATTGTAAATACAATTTTTTTTTGCATCAAAATGAAACATTACAAAACATATTTCCTTTTTCCACAAAACATTGCAGAAATTAACAAAACTTTCTAAAGTTTTTCTTCAATTTCCATATAGCAAATATTTCATGAAATTTTATTCCTTTCGTTACCGATAGGATCCAGGGAAAATTTCTACAGATAACCAAAACCAACAAAACCCTCCATATCTAACCAAGCACACTAATTAGATGTATTATCTGATTACATATCTCCCCCCTTATTTCTCCAACAGAACAAATGGTCACAAGTGCACTTGCGGCTTTCCAGAGAATTACCAAGGTATCCTCTTATCAAACAATTGTTTAGAAATCTTAACATTCCTAATAACAATGTTATTTCAATTTGCAAAACTTTCATCATGGCAAATCATTCACAATTTCAACAGGAATTCAATCAGATAACTTCTTAGTATTAGAGGTATCTAGAGCAAAACATAAACATATCCATTCAGAACATAATATTCAAAATTAAGGTAAAATATGTAACTTTTCTAACAACAAATCATATTTCAAATGCAAATGGAATTCAAGATAAATTATCACCAGAAATTCAATTTGTCAAAATTCATAACATATTGATTAACAAATCATTTTGTAAAACAAAATGGGATTTACCAAGAGTGGGACCATCTACTCACCTTAAACACCGAACCACTTATTAGAGGAGATTTAACTATAGCCTCACAATCAGAATATTGGTGTGCTCTACATTTCTACAGGGACACTTCTGAAGTAAAATAACAGCAAGAATCCAATTTCTATCAACACAGCCCTTAAGGGTTTCTACGCAACTATCTTGAAATTTAACTACACAGTTACTACAAAATAAAACTAATGTTCTAGGAATGCTTACTGGATTTCGAGGTACAAGTTGGCAACTCATCGCTGGCCGAAGTGTCACAAACAGGTCAGAATTGGGCACTGGCTGACTACATCGAATAGGGAAGATGGAGGAAGCTGAGTTATAGCTAAGCCTATCCAACTATGGGAAAGCACCAGAGAGGACGATAGAGGGCTGACAGTGGCCAAATCTTGTCATTCGTCATCGGATCGAACCTCTGTTGCAACAGGGGAAGGCGCACCAACAATTGCCATCATAGACTTGAGGGATGCCAGAAGAACTCTGGTGGTTGGCTTGTCAAACGATGAAAGAGGAAGCTGATTGGTGATGGCCAGAGATAGGAAAGAGCTAGTTAGTAGAAGCACACACAAGAAGAGCTTCAGCTGTCAAGATGAAGCTATTGTCTCCCAAAAAGAGATGTCAGAAGAAGGGAGAGCTTGGATGCTCCATGTCGACAAAGGAGAGAAGGTGTCATTGAGCTCGCCAAAGCTCATCGAAGCTCACTTGATGGAGAGGTGGCTCGCAGATGTAGAGAAGCTAAGAGAACCTTCAGGAAATCTAAAGGAGGCTTGGTGCGAAGAAAGGGGAGGCTGAAAGAAAATCTAGCTGGGGAGATTTTATATTAAAAACAAAATATGGAAATTTATGGTTTGGCCCCGAACCTTTCCACTGACTTTCAAAGAAGTCCTTCCAATTTATGTTTTTACCCCATCGAAAACTTCAACTTTCAATTTAGTCCCTTAACTACATTTTTTTTGAGGTGTTATATCTTAACAACTCTATATGCAAACTTATGCTCATAGGTTTAACCTAAATCTTTGTTCTAATACCAAACATGTCACAATTCAAATCTCTAACCATGACCAGTGTGAATATTAATCCTGATTGATAATCACCAGGCTCTAACATGTCACTACTATCTCTTTTATCCTTTTATTCTCATAATCACATTAATACTTTTGAATCGCATTCATTTAATCTCAATTAGTTAGTTGAAAAATAATAAACTTATAGAAAGAAAGATAGATACATTGGAATATAAACATACTTTTATTATGCACAAAGGTATTATCCAACAGGTACATGTTAGTTTAAACATTAGTTCCAATAAGTTTTCTACAAGTCTCTAAAAGACTTACACCAATATCTAGTCATCTTTAGGAGTTAAACCTTACACCACCCCACATATCTCCGTAAGGACAAAGGCAATCAAAAAGTTAGATTAACTTATGCCTTGTCATAAAATCAAAAGCATAGTTTAAACTAACTAAGCCCTTAGGATATTCTATGGTCATTTCGTTTACAAATTTTCAAAAGGTTAGTAAAATATATAGATATATGGTCAAAACTCTAAGGGTTGAACTATCCCATGGTTATCATCAAAAGGACATTTGAGGGTTCCAAGGGAATAATCTCAACTTCGTGTAAGATCTCACAGCCAGTTAAATTTAAAACGATGATGTAGTGAATCTTGATTTTGTACATTCCTAAGGGACTCTCTATGGTAGTAGTAAAGAATCAATAGTGATTTCCATACAGTCATTGTTCATCTTTATCTTTGGGGAGGTGGAATAGTTACAAATTCTTTAGAATCTAGAAAATAGTCTACAGAAGAGTGAGTCTACAGCTTAGTAAGATAAATCTATACCTAGATTATGAATTTCTTAACAATAACAATAAATATGGATATTATAGCCATATAATCATATTTCATACCAGGCTTAATAAACAGGTCATAAGTCCCAAAGATTAACCTCTGAATGGTATCAAATCATATTATCATTGATATATTATAAAAAACCATGATTTTTTTATGGCCTCAAGCTGTCATCATTAATCATCATGTTGTCAAGTTACATGATATCTCACTTAGTATTTCTCAGAATAACAATTCAGGTAAGAAGCAAAATAAATAAAAATAATTAAAATTCTCCTTGTTACTCTTTTCTAGCCTCATCCTTCATAATTGCTAGCCTTATCCCTTGCTCCGTATCACAACGGTATGGGTGCCAAATCGACCTCAAGCCCACGGGCCTAGCTGACTGACCCATATTTTTTTACGGACTGGACTAGTTGAGGGGCAACCTATTTAAATGCGGGCCTATGCGGGCTTGTGCAAGCCGTCCAGTTTAGCATCATAGAGGTGCTAAACTAGCCTCAAGCCCGTAAGTTTAGCGGGCTGGCCCACATTTTTTTGCAGGTTGGACCAAGTGAGGGTTAGCCCGTTTAAATGCGCGGGTCAGGCTCGTTTAGCACCCTTACACAATGCACAGATCCATGATCCTGTTCATATATCCCATCTTATCACATCAATCATATCTCATTATCATCATTCATTATCCCATGTTTCATGGGGAATTTTCAAGGTTTCAAATAGTATCATATCTTATAACAATTATATTACAATCACAATCAAACTTTCTTTGTCACATTATCACCATAACTATAAAAGTTGTAGCCATAGCCTCAATATAGATATATATACAATTAGTAAATTAATTGATATTAGCTTATAATTTGCTCATTTAAAACTTATTGATAATTATATTAGGAATTGGTTGGGATCTATATGAGGTTAGGTAAGTAGATGAGAGTTGTCTGAGAGAGAAATGAATTTAAGCTAAATAACATGTCTAAATCTAGAGGTGCAACCAAAATTGCTAACATCATTGCTGTTGAAATTTGAATAGAATTGTGATTAGGATTGTAGGGATCAAATTAGAAGGGTTCGGTTTGACTCAAGGAGTTTAGTTTAAATTGCAAGTCTGCTGGTCAAAAACTACAAACTTTTGAGAAGCCCAAAAGAAATACGTGACTAGAATCATGATTGAAATAAAAAAAAATAGGGTAGGAAGGGTCGATTCGAATTGGAGGAAACTAGTTAAATTTCTAATTTCAATTGCAAGGCATAATGCAGTTTGATTTCTACAAGTATGATCGCGAGATTAGTGTAAATATAGCGATTCGACTTGTAAGTTCTAGAAATGAAGAAGAGCAGTAGAAAAATAGAGGAAACATCGTCCTATATTCCATCAGGTCTTAAGGTTTTAACATACCACTCTTTAGAAGTTTAAACTAGCATAAAATCTAGCTTTTCCAAACTTGAAACCAAATTTATATTAGTAAGTCCAATCAAACTCAAATTTTGCTATATAATTACAAATGCCCATTTTCTTCATCTTACACAAATACTAAGTGGATCACAATCAAACGATCATATTATAATTTATAAGAAATGTAAGAATCACTCACCTAAGGGCTGAAAACAAGAGATTAAAACTAATTCAATAAAGGTCTTTGATTCTTTTCAAGAACAAGTAAGAAGAGCATGTCAGATGCTTTTTTTTTTTCAAGTTTTTCTCTTATCAAATAAATATATACCATTAGGTTATGTTTTTTTATTTCATAAAAACAAGCTAGAAATAAAAGAATTAAGCTCTAAAAACATCATAAATGCATATGGGTTCATGGGTTGAACAATGAAATGAATGGTAATTATTGGATTAAAAAAATTCATAACTCTAATTATTCTTCATGAATTAACAAGATTTTGATATCAAATTAAAGAAGAAGAAGAGAGAAATTAGCAGCAAAAATATGAGAAAGTAATGTAAAGGACTAAGATACTTATTTGAAGAGAGAGAGAGAGAGAGAGAGAATGTGTGGAATGAAAAAGAGTAAGCTTATGGAAGATGAAGAGTGTTGCATGAAATGCAATTAGGAAAGGACTGAAAGAAGAAAAGGGTAGCCGACTCCTTTGTGGGCAAAATGGAAAAATGTTGTGTCAACTTTGACTTTGACTCCTCTTTGGCTTTAGTAACTTTTTTTATTTTCTCAGTTTTGAGTCCAAGTTTAACATACTCATCGAACTGCCGATGGCCATGAAATTGTAACATAAATTAATTAAATTAATTATCTTTGCAGCGACTATAATTTTACATTCATTAAATACTCCTATCCCTAGTTTTAGCTTCTATGAAGTTTTTTGGAAATTAAATTTCAAAAACACGAATTTTATTCTATAAGTATACAAAGTGGAAAATTTGATCTTCTAAAGATCTGTAAAATTTATATAATTTATTTATATTATTTTTGAATATTTTGTATCTCAAATTTATAGTTCTAAAATTTTCAAATTCACCTTTTAGATTTTTTGAAAAATTATTTTATTATTAAAATTAATTTTAGAAAACTTAACCTATTACGTTGTCAAGGTTCAATTATTGGAATTTGGATAGTTCTACGGAGAGTCCAAACTCTTGGAAGGATAAGTATTTTAAGAGTAGAATTGTTTATGTATTTTGAAACTTAAATAAAAAAAAAAAGAGAGAGAGAAAATGCTAGTATCAAATGGTTTGGATCATAATTTTTAAAATTTTTTGCCTTGATTCACTGTCATATTTTAATACTTACATTTTTTATACTCATTCCAACGCCCAATACATTTTATTTTTTTTGTAAACTTTTGAGAAAACTGTATATCAAGCACACGTGCTAAGGTAAATAAATGAAAGCACCAATTATTGATGTCCTAGAAATGAGAAAGGTAGATTATATTGGATAATAGTTCATCTAATAGAAGCAGAGGAAGATTTAGGAAAATTTTGGGGGAAGAGTAAAAAAAATCATCTTATTATAAATGATTTTCCTAATAATTTAACTTTTGATAAAATATAGAAATATCGAGTGATCTATGTAATTAGTTAATCATATCAATAAATAAGATTTAATTGTCGTTTGTTTTGTAATAAGTCTCATAACAAATAAGCAAATTTTACGGTGGAAACACTAAATCTTTCAAAGAGATTGAACCCTCCCTGAAATTACTTTTCACACTATTATAGTCAAATAGTAACCTGGCATTTGTCCCTATAGAGTTTGACAGCAGTAGCACGGGCAAGAATCTGGTAGTGAGCAACCGAGTAAGGCTCAGTACTGGAATCACCTCCTGTGCAGTTCTGAAAGAAAAGGTTTGAGCATCTTCCTGGGGCATATATATTTGCCATTTCCATATCCCAACTCAGAGAAGATGCATGGAGCATTTATTGAGATCCAATGCTTTACTCTGTCGCCAAATTCCCTGAAGCATACTTCTGCATAATCTGCAAAATCCTTTCTGATCACAATATGAAAAACAAGTCTCAGGTCTTAACCCTGCAGCATACACCTTGTCATAAAGGATCCAGATCGGTGCCATTTAAACTAAGTGCTCCTAACATAAAAACAAATTGCTTCAACTTTCAATAGAGAGAAATGCTAATCCCATAATTAGATAAAGAAATGAAATTAATTATTACTTTGTTTCTAAGCTATGTGTTTAGTAACTCCAGGTACCTTAAATCTATGGTATGTATCGGCTGCAACTGCATTACTAAGATCCTTTATTTTATCTGCAAAAATGGAAATTTCAACGGTAACTTGCCTGAATTAAAATGGAATATCTCTTATAATGCATTTTCTACTAAAGTGCTAAACAAAGAAGCGCGCCCACACACACACATAGTAAGACATCACACAACAATCCAACAAAATTTAACAAATACAAAAACATGACATTACATCGACAAAATTACAAGAATTATATAATAAATAATTATTGATATATCTGTATGCATGCAAAGAATACAAAGAAATATATAATTCAAACTACTTTGTTTATTCACTTGTCTCACATAATGAATGTCACATAATTATCACTTAAAAAAGTTACATGACTTTATGTTTTACTCCCTTAATTTTTTTTTAATTGTCATTTTAGAAAAAATTTATTTCTTTTTATTTGTCACTTTAGAAATCCAATAAAACATTAATTATTTTTTTTTTTTTAAATTCTATCATTCCTAATAGGAGAGAGAATAATGGAAATATAATAAAAGAGAAAATACTAATGGAGAAAGATAAATGATAAATTTTACAAGTATAGATAATTTTTGATGTAATCAAGACTATTTAATAATTTTCTTAATCTTTATGTAATAATCTTAAATGACAAATATTAAGAAATAGAGAGAATAATACTAACCATCAATATAAGATACTACAATTTACTCCTTTCATTCACGGACTACTGCTCTCATTTTGATATGTCATGTGTAAGAGAGAGGGGAGAGGGTAGGGCGGGGGGAGATGAACTTTTACTTGGGTATTCCGGAATGAAAGTGTTCCATATGCTTGGTCCTCTGCCACCTTCATTGGTTGCACCTTCATACTTTGCATATAAGAAGAAGAAGATCAAACTCATTGGATGGATTTTACAAGATAGCTAAGCAAACATGTTCAACAGCAAAAACAAGCTTATTATCAAAGCAGAAGAAGGCTAGAGCAAACCAGATATGCAGAGGAAGATGTACCAAATACGAAATCTGCTGGAAAACTGCTCCTTAAATATTAGATTAGATTAATTATATGATTTACAAAGTTTATATATATTTTATAGGATTGTCCAAAGGGAGAAAAGTTAGCATTTGAGTAAAGAAATGAAAAATTTTGTAATGCTTAGTTAAAGAAAAAATGAGCAAGAAAGAAAAGGTGCTCAAAAGTATTAAAGAATGGGAAAATTAAAATTTTGGAAGCATCAAGAAAAACTTAAGGATTTTAATGGATATAACTTTTTCTTCTAGGTTTAAAATCTTTTGTAAAATGGAGTTTCTCATATATAAATCTCAAATATATTTTTCAAATTCTTAACTATTTTAAAATATTTTAAAAAGAAAGTTCATAACTATATTTTCACATGATAACCTTGATGAGACTTTAAAAACAAATGAGATATAAGTTTTGGCTTTGGCATTTGATCATTCTTTTAATCGTATCTCACAAAATAATTATTATTTAACTGTTAAATTTATTTCATATGAAAATGGACTTAAAGAACTTTCTGTGAACAACTCATTTGCTTAAAATGATTAAGGAGTTATTTCTATTTTATCCCCTAGAAAACAAACTATTGTCATTTTCCCCCGTCAAGTTTCACAAAATATCAAAATACCCTTACTTCTTTTTTATTTTATTTTTTATTTTAAAAAAATAAGAAAAAGAGAAAATAAAAATAAAAAA
>JANHAO010028216.1:0-10663 GCA_026873985.1 Saraca asoca
GAGAAATCAACTCTAGAGTTACTAGAAAATAAATTTAATGATCTAGGATTACTCACCAGGTCCAGAAGAGGCTATCCTCAGCTCGTCACCGGCTGGAATGTCACCGGCAACCCAGAACCCAAACTGGCTGAACCATCTCAGTAAACAGAGAAGAAGATAAAATCAAGATATCACTAACCTTTTCTTGCTCACCACCACACCGGAAAGAAGGAAGTTTGAAGAAGAGGAGCAAGTCAGCCGTTGGATGCCGGTGAGGAGGGAGATGTAGCTTGCCACCATCGCAAGCCATCGTCCAAGCATGCCCGTGAAAGGAGAGGCGTCAAGCCCCCAACGGAGCTTCCACCGGAACGCTGGAACTCGAAGGCCGCCGGAGTTGCATCGGCAAGATGCAGCAACTTTGGACGTTCCTGGAAGACACCGCAAGGAAGAAGATGAAGGAAAAGCCACCTGGGCCAAGCACGGGGGGGTCTGAGTGTTCGAAACATCTGGAGTCCCTTTTTTTAAAAAAAATCTGCTTATATTTATTATTATTATTTTTCCAATTTTACGTTTTGGCCTCAAACTTTCAGTTATTTCAAAAATCTCCCCACCCGAAACCAAAACTTTTTAACTAAGTCCCTAAAAGCTTTTCAATTTAGCCCTTTTCTTTTTCAAATTTTATTTTAAATTTTCCCTTTTTATTCTTTTAATTTTTCGGGTATTACAAAAAAGGGGAGAGCAAAGCTGCTCTCTGCCCTCACGAAACCTAACCTAAAACACCAAGAAAAGCTGAAGTCCAAACGTAGCAAAAAGACCCTTTCTAAATGGCTTTCCCTGGTGGACAAAAAGAAGACAGGAAAGCTGATTTTTGCAGGCTACTTTTCTGCCACTTTGCTGCCTCTATCCTATTACGTGTTGTGCTTGTTTGTAGGTTGCATTCCCACCCTTTTCTTCTCATTTTGAGGTTTCCAACTGGTTGAAGTCGGGTTAGAGCAAGGGGTGGTGAAATGGATCCATGTAAATTTCGGCCTATAAAAATCATTCTGCATTAGCCCAGTTTTGATGGATCTACCTCTCTATTACAACTAATATTTGACGCCCAATTTGACACTTTCAGCTCGAAAAGTCTGCATGAAAGTTGTGGAATTATGTCTTATTTTCCATTTGGGCTTAGCTTCAGCTCATTTGGATCTCTACAGCTCAAGATATGGTCTGTTGAAGGCATGAAGGTCAGGCTGCCCAAGAGACAAAATTCTATAGCAACTATAGTAAATTCATTTGTAAATTCAGATAACCAAATGACAGATTCAGCTCTTGCAGTCTTCATGGGAGTTGTAGAGCTATCTCTTAGCTTTCCTACAAGATAAGAATTACATCAATTAGATAAGTATAACTCATGTTATGCAAGAATTATAGAAATTGCTCCAAAATGGCTGAAAATGCAAAAATTTGTTCTAATGAACCAATTGACACCAAATCACAAATACACATTAACATAGCTGGAAATATATCATTTTGGCACTTAAAATGCTAAGTATGAGGACAAATAATTGTGTCAAATCTTGTGTTATCACTACCCCCATCACAGAAGCAGCTCCACAGTCGTAAGCAGAGATACTAGCACAGAGGCAACAACCGGCTGAGGGGGAGCCCGAAGAGCTGGTACGAATCATTCTTCCAGCTCATAACTTGAAATGGAAGGACAATGAGCTCGCAGAGATAAAGGAAACTAGCAAGCTGAGAGCTTGCACTGCACCAAAGGCTCAAATATGGGCCACGATAATGGCAAAGGCCAGCGATCTGAGGCCCAGGAACAAATGATCGAAGAACTAATGTAGAGGGTGCGAAGATTGGAGAAATGCCCTTTGGCCCAAGATCAATCGAGTCACTACAAGGAAAAGACTCCACTTTCCAAGGAAATCAAAACAGAACCTCTCCCCCAACACTTCAAAGTCCTGACCATTCCACCATACGATGGAAGGGGTGACCCTTATGATCATTTGGATGCTTTCAACATACAAATGGACCTCCAGACCAGCAATCCCCTAGTTAAATGCAGGGTCTTTCTAGCTACTCTTGGGGATATGCCATGGGCATGGTTCAAGAGTCTCCCAGCTTGTAGTATTAGTAGCTAGGAAGAGTGCCAAAATAAATTCATTGATCAATACAGGGCCCTTAAGAAGCAACTTGCAACGTCTTGCCATCTGGCTATGATTTTCCAAAGAAAGGACGAGTCGTTGAAAGACTACATTACCAAATTTTGATGCGAAATCAGTAACATAAAAAGTCCTTTTGACGATAGAATTCTAACAGTGATCTCAGTAGGATTGTACAGGGTTAGAAAATTATATGAAAGCGTATACAAGTCCCCGGTAAGAAACTTGTTGATAGTTGATTTTAGTAATCGATCAACCAAAGGTTCTAAGAGCCAAACTGCTATGTGATTGCATAGGAAGTGATAAGTGAAGAGAAAATTTGAAGGAAAAAGGAAAAGAGATCAGACAGAAATTTTATTTTGGTTCAGCCAAAGTTCTGATGACCCCTACATCCACGATGATTGTATTATTTTTTTCTAAGTTCTTGGCATACAATTATATGACAAATCTAATAGCAGAGCATCTTTCTCTCTTTTTTTGTATCTCTCCTAGTGGTTCCCCATCCCATTTTATACATACGGGAGGGTTACAATTTGTAATTTATCAATGTAAAATTATGATTACATTCATACTATTCATTAAATGTTAGAAGCTGGGCGATAAATACTAGGTAAATCATTGTCGGACTTTAGGGGCTGTTTTGTGGGTTGGTAGAGTGCTTAGGCTGCGTTTGTCAGACGTTTAATTATTTCCATTGATATAGAGGAGAGCTCGCTACCATCTCCGCTACTTGAAGTTTACGAGCTCACATCATGCAATTTGCCATACGATTCTCTAGCAAACTTATTTGAATTAGGTCATGCCTTTTTATCTCACCTCCCAAGAGCTCGCTGCCTCCTCCGCTGCTCGAAGTCTGAGTACTATCCATAACAGAACTTGAGAAAGTTCTTCGAGCGAGCTACGAAAGAAATCCATTGGGAAGAAACCTTTGGTTCAAAGGGATGTGGACAAAAGAACGAACCTAGTAGCTCAATTCCAGACAAAGATGGAAAGATAAGCAGTCGCCACAGAAACATAATGGCCCAGGTCAACAACATGGGTATTCAAGCCGCAAAGAGAGCAAGAACAGGCAACTTGAGCCCCAAGGTCGCTATAGTAACTACAGTATCCTATCTGACACCCCAGAAAGGATATATGTCCTAAAAAAACACAAGGAGAACTTCAGACAACCCAAACCACTGGTGACCCCTTCAAAGTATAGAGATCTAAACAAGTTCTGTGCCTATCATAATGATATAGGACATACCACCTCAGAATGCAAGTATTTTAAAGATGCGATTGAAGATCTCATTCGTAGAGGCCACCTGAAGGAATACGTGGTACTGTTATCAGGCCGACGATCCCTGCAGCACATAAAATGACCACCTCCCAATGCCGAACTAGAACAAGCGACCGTGGTTAGGACCATATACACCATCCACGGGGGACCACACATCATTGGAGCTTCACGAAGCTCGCGAGAGCGATATGTGTGAAATGTGAGCAATGTCTTGTCCATGGGTTGTGAGTCTAACAGACCCACCAAGAAAGCAAAGGCTACTCCCAGATGCATGACCTTCGTAGATGATAATGAACGGGGAGTCTAATCTCCCCATAATGATGCTATAGTCATCAGGGCCAAGGTTAGCAATGTCGAAGTGTGGAGGATCATGCTGGATACTGGCAGTTCGATTAATGTCATGCATAAAAAGTGTTTCGATCAGATGGAACTGACTCAAAGTAACCTCGAATCATCGCCCGATCCCTTTTTTGGTTTCACCGGTGGTGTAGTATTTCTTATAGGGCGAGTCAAGCTTCCTATCACCTTAGGGGACAAGGACCATTAATCAACCATTTTGGCAGATTTCCTAGTTGTGGACTATCCTTCGGCTTATAACATAGTCCTGGGGTGACTAGCGATAAATGATCTAGATTTGGTCATATCCACCAGAACATTAACAGTCTGATTCCCCACTTCGAATAAGGTTGAGTGCGTATAGGGTGAGTAGTACGTGGCTCGATGGTGTTATGAGGATGCCATTAAGCTCGAAGAGAAAGGTAGAAGAATGGTTGCAGCTTTTCATGAAGAGCTTTGTGCCCTGCACTCAATTAAAATCAGCCTTGATCTCGACCCCCGTGACTAGGAAATGGACAGAGAAACCAGGCCGATCGAAGAATTCGAGGACATCAGGGTCGATGAAATGAATGATCAGGGATGCCTCAAGCTAGGAAAAAGCCTCCCCTTAGACATGAAAGATCGGTTGATAAATTTTCTTAAGGCGAATCTAGACGTCTTCACTTGGAGTCACAAGGACCTGGTAGGGATCGACCCCAAAATTGCATCACATAAGTTAAACATTAACCCGCACCACCAACCAGTCAGGCAAAAAAGGAAACCTCTAATTGTAGAACGTTCTCGCACACTGAAAGAGGAAGTGGATAGACTACTAGTGAACAAATTCATCCTGGAGGCTCCCTATCCTGTCTGGATAGCTAACCCCATCCAAGTAAGAAAGAAGGATGGGAGATGGAGGACATGCATTAACTTCACAGACTTGAACAAAGCCTGCCCAAAAGATAGTTTTCCCTTACCAAGGATTGACCAACTCATCGACGCGACGATCGGACACTAACTTCTTAGCTTCATGGACGCATATTCCAGATATAATCAAATACCCATGGAACCCCAGGATGAGGAGCACACTTCATTCATCATGGACCAAGGATTGTACTGTTATAAGGTGATACCTTTCGGGCTCAAAAATGTTGGGGCAACCTATCAACAGCTAGTCAATGCAATGTTCCAAGACCAAATCAGGAAAACTATGGAGGTTTATGTGGATGACATGCTCATGAAATCCAGGCAGATCTTGGATCATGTTGGTGACCTAGAAGAAATGTTCTGGATCCTATAAAAATGCCAGATGAAGCTAAATCCTCTCAAATGTGCGTTTAGAGTAGCTTCAGGAAAGTTTCTCGGGTTCATGATGAATGAAAGGGGCATAAAAGCAAACCCTAAGAAGATTAGAGCACTCATCAATATGAGGTTGCTAAACGAAATTAAAGATGTCCAGACTTTGACTAGTTAGGTTGTAGCCCTCAACCAATTTATCTCCAAAGCAACGGATAGGTGTTTGCCCTTCTTTGAAGCCTTAAGGAAAGCAAGGCACTTTGAATAGACAGAAGAATACGAAGCCACCTTCATACAGCTGAAAGAGTATTTGGGTAGAGCTCCATTCCTATTTAAACCCCAGGAGGGTGATAAACTGATCTGTTATTTGGGAGTGTCACAGCATGCCATTAGCGCAGCTCTTGTTCGTGAGGAGAATGGAGTACAACTCCCCATTTACTACATGAACAAAAGGCTAGTAAACACTGACGAAAACTACTCTCCTATGGAGAGACTAGTCTATGGCCTCGTTGTTATGTCAAGGAAGTTACGGCCTTACTTCTAGGCTCACTCCATCGAGATCCCAACCCAGTATCCGTTGAGACATACCCTCTAAAAAGCGGACGCTTCAAGCCATTTGCTTAAATGGGCAATCGAGCTCGCCCAATTCGATATCCATTATAAATCAAGGTAGGTGATTAAGGGGCAAGCCCTAGCTGACTTTGTTGCTAAGTTCATCGGGCCTAAGGCAAAAGAAGCAAGAACCCTTGAGGAACTGTGGTGGGAACTTTACATGGACAGATCCTCTTGCGAGCATAGGGCAGGAGCCAAAATTTTGTTAATCAGTCTAGAGAAACATAAAATCCCCTGTGCCTTGAGGCTCGAATTCTAAGCCACCAACAACGAAGTAGAATACGAGGTGCTCCTTTCAGGACTTCACCTCACAAAAGATGTGCGAGCTGAAAACCTGAGAATCTTCAATGATTCTTAACTAATCGTTTGCCACATAAAAGGAGAATATCAAGCAAAGGGACCAAGGATGGCTGTTTATCTATGAAACGCCCAAGAATTACTCCATGGATTCCCAAGGTTTGAAATCAGCTAAGTCCCTCGAGCTCAAAATGCACATACGAATGCCTTGGCCCGATTAGCTATGGTAAAAGATACAAAATTTGCAAGAGCCATACCTATAGAAGTCCTTCCACTACCCAGCATCTAGCAGAAGGGGACCACGATGTCAATTTTTATGGCGCATAGCTGATGGATGAACCCTATTCTAAACTACCTATGACATGGCGAGCTCCTAGAGGATAAGTTAGAGGCACATCATATGTGATTTTAAGCTGCTAGATACTGCATTATAGATGATGTACTTTACCAAAAGGGCCTCTCAACCCCACTTCTTCGATGCATTGATGGTTTCAACCATGATCTCATTTTGAAAGAGATACATGCTGGACATTGCGAAAATCACACTGGGTGGTTATCATTGGCTCAGAAGGTCCTTTGGCAGGGTTTCTTTTGGCCAACCATGAAACAAGATGCAATTGACTTTGTCCAGAGGTGTGACAAGTGCCAGAGGTTTGCTACAATCCCTCGAGCTTCCCCAACCTGCCTCCAACAAATGATCAGCTTAAGGCCATTCACAATATAGGGGATTAATTTGATAGGACCCCTCCCTGCGGGTCGCGAAAACTATAAATATGTTGTAGTAGCAGTGGATTATTTCACCAAATGAGCAAAGGTGAAAGAATTAGCCCAGATTTCTTTTTTTCATATTGAAAGGTTCATCAGGAACAACATTGTCTACCGATTCAGTGTCCCTCAGTAAATAGTATCTGATAATGGGACTCAATTAGTGAGCAGTTCATCCAATTTTGTGATAATCTTGGAATCCTAAAAAGCTTTTCATTTGTGGACCATCCACAGACTAATGGGCAAGTAGAGGTAGTAAATAAGATCATTAAGTAGATCTTGAAGAAGAAGCTGGAAGTAAAGAAAGGACCATGGGTAGATGAACTGCCAAAAGTCCTATGGGCTTACCGCACTATAGCCTGCAGCACCACTGTAGAGACCCCTTTCTCGATGGTCTATGGAACTGAGGCGATGCTACCAAAAGAATTCGAAGTAACCTTGTATCGAAGAACTACTTTTAATACTGAACAAAATGACCAATTACTTGCTGCCAGTCTTGACCTCATTGAGGAAAAAAGGGATGAAGTATGCCTAAGAATCGTGACCTACCGACAATGGGTTGCACGATATTTTAATCGAAAAGTGCACTCTCGAAGCTTCAAATTAGGAGACTCATCTTACGTATCATCCAGCCCGGAGACCGCGACCCCAGAAAAGAAACACTAGGCCTGAATTAGGAAGGTCCGTATGTTATAAAGGAAAGACTAAAGGCTAGAGGATATCACTTAGCAAATGTTAAAGGTTGGAGTTTCCCAGAGCTTGGAACACCGAGCATCTTCAGCCATATTATTAGTAAACTGTATTTGACTTTCTCAAAACTATAACTACCTATTAAAGTTTTGAATTAAATTGCATTCCTATTAAGTTCTTCCCAAAGATGTTCTTGTTATTTATGTTCAAAGGATAGTAACTGTGTCCCGAAAAGATGGATCATCCAACGGTAACATGCACACATAAAAAAAAATGAGAAGAAGAAGAATATCTTTCATAGAATGAAAGTCATAATGAAATGTCTCGATTACAAATTAGAAAAACACGAAATAACAAGAAAATGAGAATTATTGAAGTGCTATGATAAAAAAGCCCTTGGGTCGGTAGGGTCCTAAGCGCTTGTGGGGCTCGAGAGCATCACGGGCAGTTTCTCTGTAGCTTGTCCTTCAGGCCTCTCTACAGTTGTTTCCTCCGTAGGCAAGGTAATTTTAACCTGCACCGCATCCCCACCTGGAGAACCATCTACGACCTCAGCTCCTGGAGAAGGAGCCGTCTCAATGCCCTTAACAAAACCCTGGATGATATCCACGATCTCCCTACCAAAGAAAGAAAAATCGAGGTCCGGGTGGTTTAACCACAAAGTATACATAAAGCTGTCAGTGGTATGAGCAATTGTGGCCTCCCGAGCCTGCTCAATCATAGCGGAAGCCTCCTTTTTCACTTTGACGGCCTCTGCTTTAGCACACATGGCTCTGTCTTCAACATGCTTAAAAGCCTCCTCAGCCCGCTTGGTTGCTTCTTCAGCTCGTTTTACTCTTTCCACGACACGATTGGTCCTCTCCTAAGCAGATTTAAGCCAGTTTTGAAAACTCTCGACCCCCCGAGTTAGAGCGAATATGTCTTCCCTACTCCTTTGAAGCTCGTCATGGGCCTTATGTAGCTTTAAAGTGAACTCGACTACCTTGCACACAAAAGATTCCTCAGCCTTTTTTGTCGTGGTATTGGCCCCTTAAAGTTGGGCTTCAACATCTTCTAGCTTCCTTTTTAGTTTCGTCACCTCATTGGAAGCTGGGGCAAGATTGGCCTCAAGCTGATGCTTTTCCTCCTCCCAATTCAGACACATATCCCTCTGCTTGATAGCCTTTAAGGCTCCTTGGAAAAAGTCATAAATAGGTTAAAAAGTGAACAAAGACAAGGAGGAATGAGAAAAGAATAGTACTAACCAGCAAGCAGTGGCTGGTCAAAACCTCCATCAAGATGCTGTCCCGAATCCCATCATCTTCCAAGGATGCAACATTGGCTCCCAGAATATGATAAACATTGTCATAAATAATGCTATAAAGGGCCAGGGTCTTAGCCCTCAATCTTTTAACTGGTTGTCTTGGGGCATCCTCAAGTTGTACCTCCTGATCAGTAGCGACCTCCTTCCCTTTATCGACCCTCTGCCTATTTGAAGAAGGTTCGATAGGAGCCTCACCTCTGTGCCACGGAGACCTTGCTATCTCTCCCTCTGTCACTCCTTGCTGAGAAATAGGGCTTGGAAGGAGCAAGGTCTCCTCTGCTATCGATAGGCTAAAAGGAGAAGTAGGTCGAGTAGGCATGCGAGTAGCCATAGAGGAAGGAGACGGGGCTAGCCCGAACAGGTTTTTGAACGGTCGTAGAAGAAGTAGGGTAATCAGCAAGAGCAAAAGTAAAAGGAGCATGCCATTTGGACCTTGAAGGAGGCTCGACAAGGTTAACGTGACCCATAAACACCTGTTCACTAAAGTCTACTGTGGGAATTTCCTTTGACCCACAGACCCCAATGTCACGTGAACTGTCGATGAGCTCGGTGCCAAGCATGGAGGAAAGACCGCAAGCCCGTAGGAGTTCCTCGTTGAACCTCACTATGTTAGAGGAGTCAGCAAAAGCTGAAAGTTGATCTAGAATCTCGATCTCCACCGCACTTAGCTTTGGTCTTTCTTTATGAACCCCATCTACAGCAAACATAGCGAAATGTTAAGCTTGAGTCAAAGTAAAAGCATTAAAAGACTGGCATCCTGTCCAGCTCACTCACCCAGATTCAACACAAAAGAAAAATGATGAAGATGACGCAATGATGGGCAGGACATATAAAACCAATGGGTCTTATATGGACCAGCATTAGACTTCCCTCGAGCGTCCCCTTGAGGCAGTGATTTCTTATACCATGAAGGGTGAGGTGAAAGATAATAGTAGCCCTCCTGCTTTCCAATGCCCTTGATACTATAAAGAAAGCAGAGAACCCTTGAACTCGGGGGATGAAGGTCATTCTGGAGATGGATTAGTATGAGAGAGGTTAGAGAAGAATACACATTTGGGGTTAATTGCACTGGTGAAAGTCCCAAGTCATTCAAAAAATTGATTATGTACGAAAGGATTGGGAAACGCAAGCCCACGTTAAGGTGATGGACGCTAATAGCTATGAACCCCTGGGAGGGAAACGCAACATGATCAGTGAGAGATGGGATTATTACATGATAGCCTCTAGGAAGGAAGTATGCCTCTGTGATGCCCCTCATTTCCTTGGGCTTCACACTAGAAGGGAAGTATTTGAAAGGAAAAACAGTAACGGATCCCTTCAGCCTGACGTGAGCCACTGAGCCACTAACGACCTCGCCACTATAAGAGACTGCATGCCCAGTGACTCGAGGCATTCCCTCACTCCCTTTAGATTCAGTGTCCTTGTTGACTATTAGGTGGCGACGGCATCTATGGGGCTGAGACATCTACAAGACCTAAAGAGGAAATAGCTACTACCCCGGATTACTCAGACCCATGGAGCAAAAACAAAGGCTCCAGATGCTAGGCTAGAAGCACACAAAAGCTAAGGAATTCCACCACCACCTAAGGCCCTAAACGTTAACTAACAGACTCCGATAATAAAATGAAAATGCAAAATGCTGTAACAAAAATAGAAACGCACCTTGTTGGCTACTTAATCGCGCGTGTCAAGGCAGATCGAATTAAAAATTTATAAACTGGAGTTACCTAAACTAATTTGTAGCATAGGCAACCCAGGTCGAATCCAAGGACCATATTAGGATGATGTTATCAATGATATTAGGAGCTAAAATGGGGGGGTTGGACAGAAACGAAACTAACATAAACACTACAAAAATAGCAACTAAAACTACAAATAGACAAGCAACCAACCAAAGGAACCACTTGAGATTAATACATCATTGATCACTAAATATCATCCAATTGTTTATCATTTCTAAGGCTTAAAATC
>JANHAO010028217.1:0-10675 GCA_026873985.1 Saraca asoca
AAAAGATCAAGTGGAGTAGACTTGAATTGTGGTTTCAATTCAAGTTGAACCACTTTAAAAACTCTGTGTTTTATCTTTATTTTAAATTCTGGTTATTCTATTCAATTTTAATTCTCAAATCTTGATAAGAATTGAACAATATATCAAACAAAGATTATATACTGCGTCTCCAATGAGACAGGGGCAAGATCTTATTAACATTCTGCTATATAAATTGTCTTCCACTTTTACCTTATACTACCTGTTTGGGACCTGACAAAAAGGTAGATCAATCTCTGAAATTAAACCAATTCTCTTTCTAACCTTTTGGACATTAGGTTCATTCATAAATTTCCATGGAAAATTTTGAATTTGAACCTAAAATTTGGCATAATTAAAACTTACCTCTTGAATGCTCTATTCTTTAGTCCAAATAAGAATATTTAGCAAATTTTGCATGATATTCCAAGGGGAATTAGTTAAAATATCTTTAAACAATTTCTTTAAATTGAAATTGAATAAATAAATGTTGAGACCAATGTCACCACTAACAAAAGCCTCACCATGACTCCAACTTTTATGGATCATACTCGTTACAATTGTATGGTTTAGGATTTTATAAGAACAAATTTTCCCTAACATGATTGTCCCTTGTGTAGCTTCATGTTTACTTGTAAATAATTCTACCACAATCTCCTCTAGATCTGACACATCATAAACTTTAGGGTCCTCAAAGTGGCCTCCATTCTGTTACAATTCTCCAATGATATAGATAAAAAAGAACCAGAGATGGAACTAATTTGTTGATGATGAAATAGAACCGATCATAGGCAAGTGTATTAGATGGGTAAGATTCTTCACCAAAGCTTATCAATCATCAAGGGAAGTTGAGAAGTCAAAGAGACTCAAAAATACTCCTAAGATGAGAGAAGAGAGAAAAATTGTCAAGTTTTTACTACATCATTTTGTTAATGCAATATATTGCAATTTTTTTATGAAGAAAGTTTCTACTTTTCTTATAAATTTAGTTTGATATATTACAAATTTTAAAAAATTCACAAAATAAAACATAAGCTAGCTTTTGAACTTTTGTAAAATAAAAATAAGATTTAAAGGAGTTATAATTTCAAACATGCATGCATAATATTAATTTTTTGCATATATGATCTTACTATGAAGAAGTGTGATAATAAATTATAGAAAGTCTCAATTTCTATATAATTGTGATATTTTTCTAATGTAAGAAACAACAATAGAGGCAAATGGGAGGGACAAGCTTTAAAGGGTTATATTCTGATGCAAACCAATACAAAACATAAACATTAAATTATTTTAAAATACCTATTTATTTTACGATTGATGAAGCCATCAGAATTTAATATACCGATCTATCTTAATTTTATAAAAGGGTGAGTTTAGGTCAAATCCAAGAGATTGGATGACTACTTTAAATATGAATTGTAACATGGGCATTTTGTTATCTAATATAGAATTCAAAATTAGAATTTTAAAGGAAGCACAACAATCAAATAGAATTTAAATTAAAAAGGGAAATTCAATTAGGAATCCTTCAATCCGAGATTCTAACATTCAATTCTCATATTGAACCTAGACACAAATTGTATTATCTTCACTTTGATTACTTAGCAAAGAATTATTTTAAGCCTAGCATCCAAATTAAATTCTTATTGTTCTTCCCTAATTTCATCAGTTCAAGCCTAGCTCACTAATTAAACCTTATTGCTAATTGACTCGAGCCTAACAACCCATCAAATTAAAAATAACATTAAGAACATAAAGAGCTTAAGACTAGATAACAATCATACACTAGCGCATAATCATTTAATCCATCTTATGTTTCCCTTGGATATTGAACAATCATATACCAATGCATAATCATAACACCCAATAGCTACTTCGCTAAACTATCATGACAATTATAAAGTTCAAGCTAGATAATAATCACAATAAAAAATTAACTAACAGGCCCTATTAGGTAATCATCCTGTGGAATTAAAATAGAGAAATAATAGGTAACCAAATTGAGAGTAAATCAACAACACAAATTAGGTCTCACGATCACAATTGAAATAAAATAGAATTTCCCTTGAATTGAAAGAAGTATTTAGCTACACACTACAAAAAAATTAAAAAGAAAAAAAAAGATCTAAAAGGGACTAGTGTTCTTGCCCTATGAGAGCTCCTCCCTCTTTACAAAGTTAGAGAAATAGAATAGAATGAAAGAATGAATTTTCAAATGCTTTAGCTAGATTTTTCTATTAGCTCTCTTCTTCTCTATTTGGACTACTCAATAGGGTTGGATAACGGCATAACTAGATTTTGGTGTCTTCATGTGAGTTGTAGCCCTACTTCTTAGCAATCCAATAGCATAGACCTTGCTTAAAATGGAATTTTCTAACCTAACTTTCGAGCCAAATCCCAAAACAAACTCTACAAAGTAGACAAACCCATTATCGATTCTTTCTTTCAGATTCACAGCCTGTAGCTCCTTCAAAATGATGGATTTTCACCTTGAGTCCTTATGAAAGATGTAAATGTGTATCTTAATTATCCAATGGGTTTAGATTTGCACTGTTTGAAAGGTTGAAGCTCTAGATATGTTACAAATACTGTAATTGGTTTAGGATCGGTGGATTAACACTCTATTTCAACTTCTAGACAAATTTTGATTCACTAAACGTCCAAACTGGTCATGAGACTCTTCATAACAATTGTAGACCTTTCATTTGTCTGTCTAATGCCATAATAATTAACCCAATCAAAGGCCTAGAATTCTAGATACAACTAAAATGACTAAAATAGTGTCAAATTACCTAATCGAAACTAATCTGACTAAATCATGAAACCAATTATAAGTACTCTAATTTATACATAATCATGACAAAAGATTAAATTTAGAAGAGGTATAAATGTGTAAATATTGCACTCATCATTATTCATTTGTCAAATTTAACAAAATAATCATTTGACATGAATACAAACATATATTAACATTTAATTGTGTCAAACAAATGGTACTTAGCAAACTAAAATTAATCATTTTTTATTTTATAAACTTGACAAAAATAAGATTTTCGAAATTCACTATTGTGATCATAAATCTTAAATAACTTAATTGGTAGGTCAATATGATATATATGTGGAGTTTTCTCATCAATTCATTCATAAAAAAAATACTAAAAAGATAAGTCTATATAATACAAAATTTACATAAATTTAAGTGTCACAATAAAACCAATAAGATATGATCACCAATCAGATTAACAAAACATTCTAAATAATTTGATGTTTAGTAATTTAAGTTCATAAAATAATTATTGGTTATGCAATTACACACAATAATTCCAGTATAAAATTGGGGAGCATTTTGTATAATACAAAATTCACATAAATTTAAGTGTCACAATAAAACCAGTAAGATACAATCACCAATTGGATTAACGAAACATTCTATATCATTTGACATTTAGTAATTTAAGTTCATAAAATGATTATTGGTTGTGCAATTAGACACAATAATTCCAATGTAAAATTGGGTAGCATTTTTTAAAGAAGTTATTTTGATGTAGACCAAATTTTAATTGGCATAGATGTATTATTGTGTTGATCCTTTAGGGAAGTTCAACGAAGTGATTGATCCAGGGAACTTCAACCCAGAAGCAGTTGTATTACTGTGTTATTGGTTTAAAGCCTTATTTTGATTCTTTCCTTTTTTCTTTAATTTTGGGAACTGAGTTCCTCTTACTCATATAAATGATCAATATTGTAATGCATGTTCTCACATGTGTAATTCATCTACCTATGCCAATATAAAACTAGCTAGAGCCTTCTATTTGACTTAAACTCATGTTTGAAAGGAAAAAAATTCATTTGGCACTAATACATTGAGTGATATATTTTCAATATTTTGAAGTAGAAGTATCAAGCTTAAAATAAATTTGTTTCATCAAGAGAAAAAAAAAGGAAAGAACTCAGACACTAACACATCTCACTTTCTATATCACAGAAGTCAATGCATCTTTGCTTGCTGATATGTAGCTACACTACCAATATTTTTCCACCCATTTGCTTGGCTTCAATGTGTTATGGTGTGTTGCATGTTATTTTGGTAGGTGTGTGCTTCATCATAGTTTTGGATTAGCTCCTTGTAGCAATTGAAATTCTCTGAGTAGTGAGGATGATCGATGGAGCAAGATGAAGTCAAAACATGACATGTAAGCACAACAAGGTTAGTCGCACACGATCAAAGTGGTCCACCAAGCATGCTTCAACGATTAAGTCAGTATTTCAACAGAGTTTCAATAGTGTGAACAAGATGATCTGAAAAGAGGGATACCTACTAATATATATAGGTCTCAAATGTGTCAATTAGCATACTCTTCTACAGTGTATTGGTAACATCAACAAGATTCTTGCTAGGTGGTTGCTAGTGTCATGTTGTTCATGTAGACTTGAGTCACACCTTTTGTCATGTGTTGCTTAAATTGTTGCTTTGCCAAACTCTTTTAGTCAAGTTTATGTATTCAAGTCAATTAACATGGTAGGTCAATCATCATGGACTAAACTGCATGCTGAAGCTGATTCCTTAACTAATCCTAACAAATTGACTTAGGTTGATCATCTAGAGACTACATGCTATTTTGGGCTATGTCATTTGCCCCTTCCCTCTTAGCAAGAGACATGTTTGACTTGCTTAGCAACCTTTTATCTCTCAATGGTTAGTCTGCCAAGTACCTTTTCATCTGCTTGAGCTAGCTATCACCTTAACCATTAATAATAATGGCTTGCCATCTTAAGGAGCCTTAAAACTTGTAGTGATCGCATCAGTGGCGTGAATCACTATCTAAGCCTTTCATCTTGGTTGTTCCCTAACTATTGGATCCTCTTTGCCTTGCTAAAAAAACCTACACTCAGCCTTTTGAGCGTGATCTCTGCATTGACCTTTACTCAGACTTGCTATCCTCAACTTTGATTCTCTACTACCTACCACCATGCATTCTAGTTCTCTTCCTTAACTACGGTGCATTCTATCATAGCACTTGCAAGTATTCTTCTTCTTTTACTTTGTAGTGCTTTCCTTTATGCTTTTTTCTTTCTTTTTTTGACATATACTAGTTGAGGCAGTCTTTTCATGATGGCTGCACCTTGCGTCTATCAGCTTCTCCTTAGCCACCCCAGAGGGACCGTTGCATATCCTCAAGTGAAACTCCTTCTAGGTGGATCCTTTTCTTTTCTTATTTTTATTGAAACCCCCCAACTTCTATTCAATCACCTTAACTTAACCATCCTTCCTTTTCTACTTCACTTGCTCTAATCATACTTTGTTTTCTTTGAAGGTGGGCTTTGGTTTTCATGCTCTTCCATTTCATGTCTGGTGGATAGGATGACCCTATCAACTTGACATTAGATTTTGATTCCTCATTTGACTTCAAGAAATACTCATTTGAAAGTATTGTATATCGCTATTCTTTTCCCCTCCGTTCCATCAGTTGATTGATCATGTGACGAGCAAGGGAGCTTAGAATGTTTAGGCTTTCCTTCTTTGCTTTAAAGTCTTGAGCCTTTGGATTCACCTCACCCCAACTATAGGGTCTTTCTTCTTTTTCTTCACCTATTCACAACAAAAAGGTAGGGGTTAGGTGCACTTCCTTCAATGCCCTAATTGGGTTTTTATAGAAAACATGCTTACTAATGTTCGCTCCTAGAAGCACTCATTCTTTAAAATTTGATCAGCTAAGGATTTTATCCATTTCTTCTACATGACGGAAAGCCATTCTACCTAGCCAAGTGGACCAAGCCTATGAAGTAGCGTTGGGGCTGCCTCTTCGAGGACCTCTTAGATGATGGTTACAATCTTGTTGTTCAACTTCTGGCATTAGGGCCTTTCAATGCTTAATCTATCTTTTGTATATGCCCTACTTTCTACTTGGATTTTCCTGTTATTTCCACCTTATTGATTTATGCTGGTTTTCTTGCATTTAGATTGCTAGTTAAATAGTGAGGCAATAGAAATACATTGTTCAAAGATGGATCCAAGATGCATGGCTGAGATTTGTGCTTGAGCTTTAGCTAAGGAGAAGCCTATTGTGCCACCAACTATTCAACTCTAGCTAGTGCCCCTAGCAGATATTGCTAGTAGCTCTCCTTCTACTAATCGTTGTATAATTATTTCTAGCTACACTAAGACTTTATCCTTAAGAAAATGCAAGGCTACCTTTGAAGAGTCTAACAAAAGCAAAAAAAGGCAGCTCTTCTGATGCTTCTGCTCTTATAGCTAAGAAGATCAAGGGGGAGATTGGTAGGAGATGGAATCAATCTAGGTCCCTCTAGGAAGTAACCTGGCATTTGATACCATAGATAGCCTATGGAACAAAGATGCTAATTATAGTACTTTCGTATACAACCAATTACTTCTCCCCACCAATCAAGATTGCATTGAGGAGTTTATACTAAACCATGGCCCTCTGTAGCTTTTGATGTCATCCACAATCCTACTCACTCACTCAATTATCACTATCCTTGCTATTACTCCATTTTTTGTGAGGAGTAAAAGAAAATTAATGAAACTAGACACAAGCACCTTGGAGGAGTTAAAAAGTGTTGAGGCTAAATACAAGGAGGTAGCCGATTGAGATAAGAGTATATCTAATCTTACTGATCGTATTACTATCCTTGTGAATGAGCAAGATGCCCTATCCTAGAAAAATGAGGACCTAGGGAAAGAGTTGGAATCCAAATGGAAAAAACTCAAGGTTCCTGTTGATGTCGAAATTCATTTCATACGGAGGAGATGAATTTTGGCCAACCAGTGATGAGATTCGGGAATCAATGCCACTTTTGAAGTGATGAGGGAATGCAACTGAGAGGAAGAAGATGAGATAGTTGGGTGACATGTTTTAACATGGTTCAGCCAAATCCAGGTGGTACCAAACCCTACGTCCACAGTGAAAGTTTTATTGATATTGAATAAGTTGCAAAGTTTCTACTTAAAAGGTTTCCCCTCTCTTTTTCTTTTTCAGCCCCCTCTTTTCTAACAAGGTTCTCCTATTTATAGAAGGAGGAGGGAGACATGCATTAATTATATGCTACAGTATTACATCATTTAATAAATGAGAAAGACAGTGATGGGACTGTAATTCGACTACCACAGAATGTGGCTTGTAGAATAGGCCTTCCAAGCTAACCGTAGGTATGCTTCTGTCAGCATTCATTTGCTCGTTGGTGTTGCTCATCTGATGCCAATGTGGTTAGACGAGATGTTGGGTTCTTTGAGCAAGAGGTCCAGGCATCGCGGGGCATGGCAACGAGTTCGAGCAAAGCAATCGACCACTTGTCAAGTAGGTTCTTGCGATGACTCACCCGCTGGGTCATCGAGACGCTAGGAGTTCTTCGTTAAGCCACTTCCTGACGGGTGTAGCAAGGCTTGCTGATGTTTCGAGTGCCTAACGATCACCAGTTCTGTGACCGTGCGAGTTCTGTGACTATTTTTTGTATATAACATAAGCCCCCCAACTCTCAGTTTACTTCGTGAATCGAGAGTTGCATGTTTCCAAGGTTTGATTCATATC
Source organism: Saraca asoca (assembly GCA_026873985.1). NCBI lineage: Eukaryota > Viridiplantae > Streptophyta > Magnoliopsida > Fabales > Fabaceae > Saraca > Saraca asoca. The sequence continues at coordinate 7,569 of JANHAO010028217.1, forward strand.
TCCAGTCAGTGTCCTTCTTTTACGTCTTTCTTTAGGCCATGCTTTCTTCTATTTACCATTTTTGGCTGTTGGCATGGCGATGTCGCTCATTTGGAGCCATTGGATGAAGATCTGACCAGATTCTTTCTGGATTCTTCAAAGGGCTAAGCAGGTCTTTAAATAGTCTGGGATGTTCTTACATTTATCCTAGATGAATACAATGGAGGAGATTGAAGAGCCCCCAGTGCTTTGGTGTTCTGGCTTCCGATGAAGCTTACTAAGACATGGATGGCCTGTTGCAGAATGGTGGGAGACATGGATAGCCCATTGCACGTGGCCTCGGCATATAATCAGCCTGGTGGGGCTATCACGGTGTCTTCTAGCCACCCCTTCCGATCGTCACTAGTGACTCAACTATCTGGCCAGTCAACTTTTTGACTTTTCAGATTGCTCTGGGCCTAGCTCAGGGAGGCGTGCCAGAGGGAATAAGTAAGAGGAACTCTAGGGCTGCTGCTCTTCTGTGAGCTTGACGACTGGTAGCTAGCTTTTTAGGATGCCAGGCTTTCAGTCTTTTTCCCCTAATGTACCATCACCTTGCTTGTTAAGGTCTGTACGTGGGATGAGTTCTTCTCCTTTTCAAACATTGTAATGAATGCTTTATGCATCGTTGTATGTACACTTTCAATAATTAATGAGAACTTCTCTTTCTAGCCAATCGACTGTTCTTTATTTTTTGAATGTTCAACTCGTCATGAGTAAGGAGGGAATTGTGTGTGAGCCGCGCCCAATAGATCTTGTTTGAGATATGTGAGAAACTTCCACATAAGGGCTGTGGGAAATTGTATGCATGAGAGCTGTGGGGAGTTCCTGCAAGAAACGTAAATATCTTGTTTTTAAGTTTTTAAAGTCGTGAGGTAGGCTCAAGGGTCATCGTACCCTCAAGCGTTGCAAGGTAGGCTCAAGGCTATCGCACCCTTGGTTTTGTTTTTCAAAGCCGCGAGATAGGCTCAAGGGCCATTGTACCCTTGGGCGTTGCCTCGCTTAAGGCCATCGCACCCTCGATTTTGTTTTAGTTTGGCAAGGTGAGATCCATTTGCTAAAGTTTTGTTGTAGCAAGGTGAGAACCGTTTGCTAAAGTGAACATTGTAGAAAGGTGAAAACTGTTTGTTGAAGTGAATTGTAAGACTCTTTAATCAGGAGATACTTAACCAATTAGCAAATTTCATTGATTCAGTATATAGTAGTTGGTACAACTGAATACGTTTAAGGCGAGATATTGTTATAGGATCAGAATATGGTTCTGATGGAGGGCTCAGACTCTTTGGTGATAACTCGCTGGGCCTGTTGAGTGTGCTGCACTGATGGACTTACCACGTACTCCTATAATCGGCCTCTTCTGATAAGGTGTTCTATGGCATTTTTTAGTGCTCGGCAATCCAAGGTGGTGTGTCCAGCCTTATTGTGGTAGGCACAGAATTTGCTTTGATCCCTGGACTTGGCAGGTACCCTCATTGGTTCGGGCTTTTCGAAGTCCTCGTTATGCCTTTCAGTAGCAAAAATTTTATCCTGCATATCTAACAGGATGATGTAGCACTCAAAGCGGTCTCTGGGCCGCTGAGATTTTGCCTTCTTCACGGGATGGGGAGTAGGGTCAATGTGGCTCTCGCTACCCCTCTTTTTGCTTGTAGAAAGGTTATTGTACACCATTCGATATTTGGGTTCTTCTATTCCAAAGGTTTCTTCCCATCTTACTTGTTTACTCGCCCGATCATAGAGTTTAGCGAGATCTTGAGCAGGAGACTTATAGAGGCTCCTATATAGTTTGCCGTCTTTGCGAAGTCTCGCTGAGATGGCTGTTAGAATGCTTTCCTCCGAGGGCTTTTCCACGGAGTTGGCCCCATGCCTGAATCGGGCTAGGTAGTCTTTGAGTGACTCATCCTTCTGCTGGAAGACCATTGCTAGGTGGCAAAGAGGTGCAAGTTGCCTCTTAAGCTCTTGGTACTGGTCGATGAATTTTCTTTGACATTCTTCCCAACTGCCGATGCTGCGAGCGGGAAGGCGTCTGAACCATAATCAAGGCATAGTTCCTAGTATGGCGGGAAAGACACATCACTTCACCAGGGGATCGATCGTCTGGAGGTCCATTTGAGTATTGAACTCGTCCAGGTAATCGCTTGGATCGCTATTTTCGTCATATAGCAGGATAACAGGCACCTTGAGTTTCTATGGGAGAGGTCATTTCTCGATTTCCATAGAAAATGGAGGGCCTTGTTGGCAAGGCTGATAGCTTTGAAGTTGAGGATGTTCCTCAAGCTGTCTCAACCTTTGGAGAACTTCTTCCAATGTAGGGTGTTGCCCTTCATGCTGGAGGGCAGAGCTTTCCGCTTGTTGCGAGCCCCTCAGTTGCTGACTATCGCGGACTCCTTTCTGAGCTTCTCCTCGAAGCTGTTAAAGTTGTGCCACGACCTCTTCTTGTCTTGGGGCATTTTGTGCTTGCACCAGGGCAAGTGCTTTGACAGTTTCAGCCAACTCTTTGACTGTATTTTCTAGAGCCGATCGAGATTGATCAGGCGTCTGCATCTCTTGCATTTCAGGTGCAATAGTATATTGTTGAGAAGCCGGAGCTGTAGAACTCCGAGTTGTTCTTCCTCTAGCCATTGTTAAATAGCAATGGAAACTTCAAGGAGTGGATGATGCCCTCCTTCTAGCACCAAAATGTTGATGTCAAAATTCAGTTCACACGGAGGAGATGAATTTCGACGAACCAGTGATGAGATTCAGGAATCAATGCCACTTTTTAAGTGATGAGGGAATGCAACTGAGAGGAAGAAGATGAGATAGTTAGGTGACATGTTTTAACGTGGTTCAGCCAAATTCAGGTGGTACTAAACCCTACATCCATGGCGGAAGTTTTATTGATATTGAATAAGTTGCAAAGTTTCTGCTTACAAGGTTTCCCCTCTCTTTTTCTTTTTCAGCCCCCTTTTTCTACCAAGGTTCTCCTATTTATAGAAGAGGGAGGGAGACATGCATTAATTACATGTGTTAACCTTAAGGGTGAGATTGTTAGCCTTTAAAGGAAATTATTAACTCTAAAGGAAATCCTTATTGTTTTGATGTTGAAGAAC
>JANHAO010028218.1:0-10661 GCA_026873985.1 Saraca asoca
GTTGTTGGGCTTAATCCAAACTTCTTGGCTTTGGCATGAGTCAAAGGTCCATCAAAAGTGGTCTTTTTGTCTTGTGTTAGGTTTGAGCTTGCTGATTTTACATCAGTTTGGCATCCTGAAAAGATGCCCGATGAGGTTCAACTCGAAGAAATGCATGCTCGAAGTAAAAGTGGTAAAATTCCTAGGATTTATGCTAACTAAACGAGGTAGAGAGGCAAACCCATCCAAATGTTAGACCATCATTGACATGAAAAGTCCATCGACCATTAAGGAAGTGCAAGCACTTAACGGAAGAATTGTTGTCCTTACACGTTTCATGTCCAAGTCAGCTGACAAATATGCTCCATTCTTTAAGTTGCTTAAAAATGTTAAAAATTTTGAGTGGGCTAATGATTGTGAAAAATCCTTTAAAATGCTAAAAGATTACTTGGCCACATTACACATACTTTCTTGACTAGAGCTCGGCAAGACGTTGTATCTATACCTGGCAATAGGCCCAGAAACAGTAAACTATATACTTATCTACAAGTTTGAAGGAAAGATGAAATCAATTTGCCTTACAAGTTAAACATTACATGGTGTCGAAATGATATATCAAAAAATTGAAAAGTTAGCTTTCACTTTATTAATAGCATTTAGGAAATTGAAGCCTTATTTTTAGAGCTATCAGATAATCATTTGAATAGATGCTTTGATCAAATAAGTGTTATTTAAACTCAATCTCATTGGTTGGTTAGAGGTGTGGGTAGTAGAGTTCTCCAAATATGGACTCATATATGAAGCTAGAAGAGTAGCCAAAGCACATGCACTGACAAGCTTTATGTCCAAAATGGCAAGAGCAGAGGAAGCCAAACCAAGAGGCCAGGATTAGACATTTTATGTTAACGACTCATCAAATAGAAAAGGTAGTGGAGCAAACATAATCTTTGAAAAGACTGGATGCTCAGTACTGGAATATTCATTAAAGTTTTACTTCAAGGTAGCAAACAATCAGGTAAAGTGTGAAGCACTAATAATAGGTTTAAACTAGCAAGTGAAATAGGAGCCTAATCATTATAAGTTAGGAGCAAATCTCAGTTCATCATTGCCCAAGTCAAAGGAGATTATGAGATCAATGAGCTAACACTGGCAAGATACGCTAGTATAGCAAAAGACTTGCTAAAAGAATTTAATTATGGGCTAACAAGGATCATTGACGAAGAGAATGATCAAGAAGATACATTGGCCAAATTGGCTAGCACCAAAGCGATAAAAAACAATCAAACAATAATATAAGAAACATTGTAATCACCATGCACTGATGAAGTAATGTGTATAGAGCAGGAAGAGTCCTAGTTGACTATAATCGTGGCGTTTCTAAAAGAAAGGCACCTCCTAGAAGAAAAAAAAAAGAAAAAAACAAGTAAAAAAGGTTAAACAAAAAGCAACAGACTTTTTGTTAGTTGGAGGGAGGCTAATTGTATAAAAAAAGTTTTTCCTTCCTATCCTTAAGATGACTGCAACTAGGTGAAATCAACTATGTCTTAAGAGATATACACAAAGGGATTTACTGAATTTACATGGTAGGAATGATGATTGCATTAAAACCCATTTGATCGGGATATTTTTGGCCCAAAAAAAAAAAGCAATTGGACTCATACAAAGATGTGAAAAATGCCAAAAAAATCACCAAGGTCAGTTGCAACCAGCAACAAGCCAGATTCCCATTATCACCCCTTGGTCATTTTACCGGTGGAGGATAGATCTATTAGGACTATTCCTAACTGCTCTAGGTTAACTAAAGTTTTTGGTGGTGGCAGTCAATTACTTCACAAAATGGGTAAAGAAAAAACCCTTTATAACCATAACATCAAATAATGTACAAAAATTCATCTGGAAAAACATCATCCATTGGTAAAACCTCCTCAAAATGCCACCATAGCATAAAAACTCACTAACAGCTCTTTAAAAGTATTGTCTCCCAATAGCAATTGTATTCGATAATGGGAAATAATTCACCAATAGTGACTTTAAAAGTTTTTGTTAAAGGTATATTCATAACTAAACACTTATCGCATAAACATGTCTCATCTATTCTTATTGAAAGTTGGGGATTAAACAAAAGTTCACATTTGTCGAGCACCCACAAAATGGTGAATAGGATCATTCTCAAAAGACAAAGGAAAAAGCTAGATAAAGCCAAAGGAAAATAGGCAAAGCAACTACCAAGCATTCTATGGTCTTACAGGACCACTACTCACTCTACTACGAAGAAAACTCCCTTTATGCTCATATATGGAAACGAAGCCATGCTCCCTATCAAATTAAGACAATATTCTAACCAGAAGGAGCATTATGAGCAAGGAGAAATGAGGGAAGAAGAAAAAAAGGACTAGAGATGCTGATGGAGATAAAGGAAAATGTTTACCTTTACAGCAAGCAATATAAAATTAAAAGAGCCAAAATTGCTAATAAAATAATTAAAAAAAAAAAAAGAATTCACAAAAGGCATACTAGTCCTCTAACTTATAGATGGACCACAAAAAATGCAAATTGAAGGAAAGCTAGCGACATCCTGGGAAGGCCCCTTCATAGTATAAGCAATTTGTTAAATAGTGCTTATCACCTTGAGACTATCCAGGGGAAGTTCTTTCTGTGAACAAGGATACAACACACCTCAAATTGTATCGCATGCAAGTATAGATTTCAAATGATCAACGGACCATGTAATCAAAAAAGAAGTATAAGAAATAAAAAAGAAAAATTGTCATGTACTCAAACAAATGTCATTAGATAAGCCCAAATAGTCCTATCAATACTATAAGCCCAAGCAGTTCCTTTAGCACTACAAATGCAAGCAGTCCCATTAGCACTATAAGTCCGAGTAGCTCCCTTAGCACTATAAGTCCGAATAGTCCCCTCAGCACTGCAAGCCTTAACAGCCTCCTGGCATTATGAAAACCCTTGCCCTCTCAATTCTACGTAAATCTAAATAGCCCTTCCAAGTATGTCGAAGAGGATAACTAAGAGTTAATATGAAAGCAAAAAGCTCCCAAGAGCATAAAAATTAAAGAATGAACTAATGACCCATTGGAGGTCAAATAAAGATCAGACTTATTGAATGCCATCAAAGCATATAAAAAGAAAAGAGAAAAGAGTGGCATAGTAATGAAAGGCCCGTTAAAATGGATACAAACAAAATACTTCATTGATAATGGTCAAACAATCATAAGTAGATTACATTTAAAAGAAATGAGTGGTAAGATACAAAGGATTAGGCCTGCTTACAATCCTTTAAAATTTTTGATAAATTCTTACTGGTATCAAGCCTCAAGGTGTCAATTGGCAAGCTAGGGTCAAAATGCTTAATCTAGTGAATGGCTTAATTAAATCACTCTGTAACATAGGAGAACTAAGTTCTTCAGGCTTTTAGATGTTACTGTAAAAATAATTTTCCTTCATGACAAAGGCTGCTTAGTCCTCTTCCTGCTCCTGCCACTCAAATTCTAGCTCCTAATCCTTTAGGGAAAGCTAGCCACCAAGCTCTTCATTTTTTGTAGCCAGAAAATCTTGCTCTTTCACTAGCTTGGTGATATGGTTGGTAAGGTCGTGGATGCTTTTGTCATGGCTAGCCCACTCCTTAGACTTCATATTGACATCCTTTTTTAAACCTTCAACAACACTGAGTTGTTCTTAAAGAACTCCCTTTCCATCCAAGTGAAGGTTGGAACACTCAAAAGGATAAAAGTAACTGATCAAAACAATTTGAGCAATTGAAGATTTCAAGAGACAGATGGGTTGTCATCCTTTATAAAGGCATCATTCTAGTCTTGGTTAGTAGGAAGGAGTAGTTGGCTCTACAAAAAAAACATTGTAATCTGCATCCTTGTACTATAAGTTGTTTATGATATCGAACTTGAGATTACTCTCTTTAAGAATGTCTCTTAGGTGAAGCTCTGACCAGGCACCCAGCTTTATTTTCTTTGTAGAAGAAGCATACATGTTCAAGGAACTGTTGGCTTTAGCTTGCCTTTTGAAAAATCCTTAAAAGAGGTTTTACACTTGTATAAGGGCAAGGCTTTCATGGAACCAGAAGAAGGTCTTGAATAGTTTGGAGAAGAAAGATCGCTTGTGATTTTAGAATTCAACAGAGAAGCTTTAATTGGTGCCACTAATGGAATAATGGGCTTCTTCTTAGCCAAAATTGGAGCACAAATCTCTTTTAGATGCTTAGGGCCCATCTTTGATTAGTGAATCTCAATGACTTCCTTGTTCAACCAAGAATTTGAAAGGAAAAAAAAGAATAAAATTAGTAAACTGTAAAAAAGAGAGAAAGAGAAGAAGAAAAGGAGAAACAAAAGCTAAGTGCATACAAAGTATGGATTGGGCATCCAAGGGCCCAAGTGCCAATAGCCAAACAATGAGATCCTACTTGTCCAAAAAGTCTTCAACTATATGTCTTCAAGGCTACTTCATGGAAGAGAAACACTTCGCTGGGTAAAGCAACTCCCTATCCTGAAGAAAAAAACAATGAAACCTCTTAGCCTTTGAAACCTCGAAGAAGGATTGCTTTCAATATTGAACACTTGTAAGCATGTTCTCTGTGAAGATCCTTTCTGGATGTTGGATAAAGTGAATCCAACCCCTAAGCTTTTGTTTTGAATATATGAAGAAAAAGAAGAATGCTGCCACACTCAAAGTAAAGCATAGTCAAATGCCTAACATCTTGAAGCAGAGTAGGAAGACCTAAATGTTCCAAGTTAGTTAGATCAAACAAATGTTTAGGGCATGTAAAATGTTTGCATGGAACTTGGAAAAAGGAAAAGAGACATGCAGATTATCAACTATATCTCAATAGAACTTGATAAAGGAAAAGTATCATAATTGCATGCCCCGTTCATCAGCCTCGGTAACTTGGAAGGATATCCTTTCGATAGACTTGCTAAGAATATGAATCCTTTCCAGCTTACAGATAACTTTCAGGTTGCACCATTTGTTTGAAATCGAAGTTACCTTCATATCCAGATGGATCCACTTCAAGTCATCCAGTGCTACATTAATCAAATGAGTTCATTCATTTTCATTCTCATCTTAGGATCGATCTGCCATAATTATGCAGATCAGACAAGCGAAGTGGAAAATAATATTTTCAAAGAAGTACTCCTTGAGATTGGATGAGAAAGAACGATAGTCAGATAACACATCAATAGGATCGCTCAACTTTCTAAACATGAAAAAAGGAAAAGCATGAGAAGTTGAAAACCACATTCAAAGATAAAAAAAAAAAACCACAATTAAAACAGTTAAGTAAAAGGGGAAAGCAATAACATCGACCGACCAAAAAAGAAAAGGAAGAATAGGTAGAAGTGGAAAGAAAAGCTTTATTTGAAGATTCGAGAAAACCAAAAGAGAAACAATTCATTAGCTTTTTGACAAGCCTTGGTGGGAACCTAAGAGACTCATAAAGCAAATGGTAATATCAAAGCAAAAACCACAACAACAAATATGATTCAAAGTGTAGAACAAAAGAAGAAATGGAAAGCTAAAAAACTCTAAAAATGCATAAATTACCCACAATAAGAGCCCCAAAAGATAACCTAAAGCATTGGAAAGGTAAAACAATCATGAACACTAATGATGGTTAATAGATAACTGGCCAAGAAGGCAAAGAGTCCTCAAATTGTTTGATCGATGTAATTGTTGGAAGGAAGGTGGCAAATGACACAACCCAAAATGGCTTATCTAGCCTATGAATGACCAGCATTGAATGAGTGGCCTAATCATAATGAGCAATCAAAGTCACTAGACGAGACCAAAAGGCCAAGCTTTATGTCAAACAACCACAAGCATCAAGTTTATCAACTAATGGCATGGAGTTGATTACTAGGCAAAACCAAGATGAATTAGCCTTTTGATCGTCTCATAACAATTGGTGTGATCTAAGACATGCACAAATAACATGGCTACATTATCAACCATCAAGCAAGAATCTCGCTCACACCATTAGTACACCAAAGACACGTGGATGTTCATCATTCGCTTAGGAGCATGCCAACTTAATCGTCACCTATATAAAGACTTGGGTATTTCCTCTTATGATTTTCTTCACTAATATTATTGAAACTTTGCTTAGGAACTGACTTAGGCATTTTTGCTTGATGAATTTATCGCATATGATTGACTTTGTTATCTATGTAGGCCTTCCTTCCACCAGATTTCATCCTCCCGAGCGATGTTCCCTTAAAGAAGAGTTTTATACAGGGCTCTGTGCATAAAAAAAGAATTAGAGATTGGGTCAAACTCAAATAGGATAACTCATAATAACATATAAATTAATCAAATGAATTTTATAACATCTCTATTTTTTCTCCCAAAGTTATTAATTTAAAATTTATATGGTACTAAATATATATACAATTTGAAACAAATCAGAATAAGTAATTCTCAAAATAACTTATTTTGCCAATGGAATAAAAAAGGATATCATAAAGTTTTTTTTAATCCTCCAATAGGATAACTTACGATGATGAAATTCAAGATTTTTTTCTTATTTGCTTGAACAGGGAATGTCTTTTCCCTGACAATCACAAATGTTTCACTTGAACTCTTGAAATGAATTGAATGGTAAGTAAATCATAATACTATAAATTGTAAATAGCCAAATCTCCTTTTTTTTTTTCTTTTACTTGGTGTTTTTTCTTTTTAGTTCTCCCTCTAATTATGATCCCTAACTCTGTCTTACATAAAAGTTGCAACAAAAGAGTGTATCATTTGATTGTGCGACTGTAGTATCTTTACACACATACACACACACACAATAGCCTCATTTTGCTTGTTTGATTTATGAAATCTTTTATGTAATTTTGAAAATGTTTCAAATGAATTTGTTGCCAACCACATTGTATATTATTGACTATAGTCCAGAATTCATCATTATTAATTAGTTAACTTTCTAGTATTATTTATCAATATTTTGGGATTAGCAATCATTAATCGATTATTTTTTTATAATTGGTCAATTTTCTAGTACATATATTTTTAAAAATTTAATAAGGTTTATAAAAATATACAAATTAATTAAAAATAATATTGTAACATTTATGAAAGTCTTTATAATTGAACAAAACATGATAATGTATTGTTCCTCAGGAATATATTCCTGATAATATTTTAGATTTAAAATATATGATTCTACGAGTTAAATGCAATATTTTAAAATTTAGTCCAATCATTGAACTGATTGTATTTATCATTGACCTCACAAGATGATTGAATCAAGATAAAAAACGGTGATTGAGTTGGTTTGATATATATATATATATATATTATACATATAACATTAAAAAATATATTATAAAAAAATTAAATTTACAATGATCATCACCTAGTACAAGGACATTTTCTTATTTTTTTTTATATAGACAACATGCATGTATGCATATATGTATATTTCAGTTACATATCTCTAATGAAATTAAATTTAGACATATATGTATGTATTTGTGTATATTTCGGTTACATAAATGTTTAATGAAACTATTAAATTTATATGTAATACTGTTGAAAGACACATGAATTAAAATTTTATAATTATTTTGTAGATATAGAAAGTTTCATATTATTTAAAAGAAAGGGGGAAATATACTTTACACCTTTTAAGTTTTACTAAATGATAAATTATCCTTTAAACTTTAAAATCCTATATAAGATACCCTTATAAGTTTTAAAAAAATTACAAATTGTCCGTTAAAATTTGAAAAAATGTGAAAATGTTAATTTTCTATTAATTTTAACCCTAAATTATTAAATGTATTACATATAAATAGTTGAGAGACTTATTTCTTTATATATAAGGTACACAATTCAAATTAAATATCTTATTTTATCATCAAAATATGAATTTTGTGATATAAATTTGAAAAATTATTAAAATCAATAATGCTTTTAATGCGAACTTTATTTGTTATAGGAGAAGAAATATAATCTTGATAATATCTATGCAACACATTTACTAGACTAAAATTAAAATTAGTGGCCAATTAATAATTTTATAATTTTCTTTAAATTATAAGGAAATAATTTGTAATGCATTTAAAATTTAAAGATATAATTTATAAACTTTTAAATTTAAAATGATAATTTGTCGTTTTGTAAAATTTTAAGGATTTAAAATATATTTTTTCACAAAATAAACAATAACATCACCGATTCACCTAGGACCATATCACAATTGGTAGAGTGTGTCTATAACCATGGCTGCGTGACAATCCTATATAAAAAGTAGGTGGTGTTTGATTAGATGAAATGGAAAAGAAATGGAAGATTGAATTAAGAATTATATGATTTGATTGGATAAAATGGATGGAATTTTACATTCCATAAAATTCAAAATGTTTCATTCCAGTGTGAAAGAATATTGAGTTCATGCACATAGGACAATGTATCCTTGTCTTGGAACCGCAGATCTGTGTCAATCTGTGAGAAGTAACTTTGTTCTGATTGTTTTGCCACTTACCAGCAGCGTATTCCATGGCATCATGGCCAAATACAAGAAATAATAGAAGCCTCGGTGGCCGTGCCCCCATCTACAATTTGTTTTGTGGTGATTGTGAGGAACTTTCTTGCTGTAATGGATCAAAGTCAATTACGTGGCAAATCAGTCTGAAATCTGTCACAAGGATTGTTGGATGGTGTGTTAAGTGGCATGGCAAGGACATGTGTTGGTCTTGGTGGAACTATGATTCTGAATTGCGATTTTGGTTATGATATAATTAGTAAAATTATGGACAAATGCAGGAAAATGTGATTGTTGTGATGCAAAATTGTGGAAAATTGCAAATGCTGAGCGGTCTGCAATAGCAATATATTGTGCAATAGTGCGGTTGGTTGCAGATATTTAAACCTTGGGTAGAACAATTTGGTGAAGCTAATTATAGACCACAGCCTCCACCTGACTTGGACGGTTCCCCTGAATGTGACACTCTACATGGTAGTACAATCCATTTCCACCCTAAAAGAACACTGGACATCTAATTGAAACCTTGAAAGCCGGAGATCTTGCACACTTTAAAGGCCAGAAGCATTTTTTTTTATACCTATTAAAGTAATTATTATTAGAGAATGGGTACAAAAGATGAACTTGTTTGGAACCAAAAAAAAAGGAATCTGCTTCGGTACTTATTTAGGAAATTATGTAAGATTTTTTTTCTTTTTTTTTTTTTTTTTTTTTTGCATTTTCCATGAAAAAAAAAGTTATAGTACAAAAAAAAAATAGTGAAAAAGTGATAAACTTTAAGAAGTTACAAAAAGTAGGAGAACTTAAAATCATATTTATCAAAAATTAGACATAAAAAAATATAATAGAATTCAATTCGTGCTAACACACTTCAAGTTTGATATTATTAGATGAATTTGAATTGTATTAATTCTATTCCTTCAGTTCTCCCTCATAATATCCAACAAGTGTTCGGGAGAGAAACTTTTGGAGCAAAAATTCTAGGATTGGTTAGCACCCACAAAGATGATTGTGAAATTAAAAAGAAAATTAATTCATCTATAAATGAAAAGAAAAAGCTAAGTAGCCCAATGGATTGTGCCGAAGTGATGTGTAATTTTCATGCTTCACCTGCATTCCCAATGGAGTCCACACTAGTAATGTTAGTTATTTACTTCCTTCCATCCACTCTTTCTATTTCGGATGCGTAAGATAATTTAGAAATTCCCTATATGAAATCATCTTTAGAGGTTGTTCATATCTAATTTAATAATTAAATTCATTTTCAAATCATCATCTCAAATGATGATTTGAAAATGAATTTCAATTGCAATTTTTATTGAAACAAATTATAAAACCTCATGAAATCAACCGATTTGAAAATGAATTTAATTGCACCTTTTATCACAAAATTTGGGTTAAGAGGGGTTTATTTATTTTAATTTTACTAAATTTGTAATTTAATTCTTATAATTTTATTTTTTGTAATTACATCATTAAATTTAAAATTATTTATAATTAAGTCATTGTCATCGATCAATATCAAATCTAACAAACAGATTTCAATTTACGTACTAAATTTATGTATTAATATTTTATTTTTATTAACTTGTTATATTTACTTGATTAAAATTTATTTATTGACATTTATTTATCTTATAAAAAAATTTCTCCATTATTTTCTTTTAAAAAAATAGAATTTACATGTTAATAAAAACTTAAAAAGATTGAGTTTTTTTCTTCGAAAATTATTGATAAAAAATGATAAAAAAAATTAAACTCTAATTCGATTTTAAATTAACACTTGTTATTTGAATTTAATACAAGTTAACAATAAGAATTTAGTTATAAATTATTTTAATTTTTAAAATATAATTATATAAAATAAAATTATAAAATTTAAATTACAAATTAAGCAAAACTATATGAACTAAAACTCATCAACCCCAAAATTTTATAAAATTACATTTATGACAGATTAACGCCAAAGACCTGGGAACTACTGCTAATATGTCGCAGGCTGAAGAGCAGAAACAAGAATCCATCCGACGGGGCCCTGCATCCGATTAAGGCAATAACTTGCCAGGCGATTTTAAGCTTCTTTTTTTTTTTTTAATTACAAATTTATGATAATTTAAAAAGAAAAAAAAAACCATTTTCAATTACGCACCAGAGGCATTACCGAAAG
>JANHAO010028219.1:0-10664 GCA_026873985.1 Saraca asoca
AAGCTCTTTAAAGAGCTTGATAAAGCCATTATTTCCAAAGTAAAAATTGGAAATGGTGATTTCATCCCAGTCAAGGGAAAAGGAATTGTGGCTATAGAAAGTCTAACATGTTTGAAACATATCTCTGATATTTTATATGTGCCTGACATTGACCAAAACCTGCTTAGTGTTGTGCAATTGGTTGAAAAAGGCTTCAAAGTCATATTTGAAGACAAAAGGTGTTTGATTAAAGATGGAAGAGACAGAGATGTATTCAAAGTGAAGATGAGAGCTAAAAGCTTTGCTCTAAATTTAACGGAGAAGGAGCAAATGGCTTTTTCAAGCACAAAACATAACTTGATGAAAGGCTGCAAAAGATGGCTATACGGTGAAACTGATAAGGTGAGCAGCAAGAGGCGTGGCCCACCAAAGCACCAAAACAAATTCATATGGAAACCCAATGCTGGCCAGAAGATCAACAAAACGAAAGTAGGTGAAAAGTTTAGACCTTTGTCAGAGATTATAGGAGTATGCCCTTACTGTAAAGAACAAATCAAATAGAAATGCCATTATGGCAAGTACAAGCCCCTTATTGAACCTACCAAATGTCAAAGATGTTCTAAACATGTTGTTTGTCAAGCTTATCATAACTTGTGCTCCAGTTGTGCCAAGGAGCATGGTGTATATGTAAAGTGTTATTGCAGCATAGGCCATTTTGTTGGAAGGAATTCTGCAAAAGTGGAAGTTAAGTAGAAGATGCTTGAGGAGGCCATCAAGAACTCTTAGGAAAGGGACAAATGAAGCCAAATTCAAAGCCTTGAGAAGCAAACTAAGTGTCAGTAGCTATTAAGGCAAGGAGGAGTGTTGAAAATGTGCCTAAAAAGCTGTTATTTGACCAAGTCTATAGAATTTTGTTGAAGTTTGTTTTGAATTCTATTTAGCTTAATATTATAAAGGTTGTTAGTTATGCCTAAGAATAAGGGATAAGTTTGTTTTATATTCTATTTAACTTAATATTAGGAAGGTTGTTAGTTATGCCTAAGAATAAGGGATAAATTATATTTCTGTTGAACTCTTGTTCTATATATAAAGCTATGCAATGAATATTATTTATCCTTTGGATTAACAGGTTCAAATACCGCAACTGCACCAAATTGCTTATAGAATCAAGCAGCTGAGTGATATTTTCATATTGTGACATCGACAGCACTCGCAATGATCTAAATGTTGGTAACAAATCATCAAACACCTTTCTTGTTAAGTGAGAGGTGATCCACAAGGTCAGTGGCAAGAAGCTTCGCAAGCACTTCAGTTTGCACAAGTCCTCAAACTTCTTGGAACTGTCATATATTTCCATATCTTAAGAAAAATGGCAAGCATTTTTTGGCATTTCACCAAAATCAAACCTAAAACAACATTTTCCTTATATAGTTCTTGCTAAATCATTGACAAGGTCATGCTTGACATAAACTTCTTGACCTGCATCACCTTTAGATTGCTGAATTATTGATCTTGATAATAATTCAATAAAATAGTCATCACCTATTTCTTCCAATTCTTTGCCACACTCAGATTGTTGAATAAAGCTTTCTACCATCCACAACAGAACTAGTTGCTTCCTATCCAACTGATAATCCTTGGGGAAAATGGAGCAATAACCAGAACATCTCTTCAAATGACCTGGAAAATAAACATAACTTAAACGTAAAGCTGGTAAAGCATCATCATTTGGTATATCCCAAATATTATTATTCAAAATTTTATTCCACTCCCTTGGATCCACTTTTAAGCGTAAAAGATCTCCAAGTGTTTTAGCAACTATTGGCAGGCCATCACATTTTTTCGCAATCTTTTTGCCAATCTCATCTAGGTCCAGAGATCTACTTGAATCTTCCCTCCCAAATGCATGCTTGGCAAGTAAAGCCCAACAATGATAGAGTTCCCAACAATAATTATTGTTTGACGCTTAGCATTTATTGTCCAATCCAACGAAAATAATCATGTTACAATTTGTCAAATTACACTTATTCCTTTCTCTATTTCTATAAATAGAAGGGGGAGATCATTGTAACAGATAGTGAAAAATATATGTAAAAATTCACTGAAATAGTAAAAGAGCACTCATATAGTGAGAGAGCACTTGTACTGAAACTCTACTGAACTGCATTGAGAAACCACCGTATAATGGCAATACAAATCATCATGGATGTAAGAGCCATGCTGGCTTTAGCCAAATTATGTCCATTGTTCCTCCTCCTTTTCACTCTTTTTCCTCTGAAAACTTGTGCTATCAGCTTGCAGTTTGAGGTGCTGGAGAATTATTCGGGTTGACTAAAATTTGGGCTTACGAAACCAAATTTTACTGTCAACATCATTATAAAGGAGTTGAGCAAGGTTGTTTACCTCACACCACCCATGCCTAAAATTGTAAGAACTCCTCTGTCATCATCGTTTGTATCATCATCACACAGCACCATATTTTTTAGTTTCTTTTTGTCTTCTTCTCGACCAACCATAAAATATTCATTCACAAATGAGCTAGCTGGCCTTCTATGGCTAATAACAGCACTTACTTTTTGCAACCAAGTATATCCTTTTGTCGGACAAAACAATCTAGCCTCCGAGACAAGTCCTCCATTCTTGAATTGATCTCTCTGTAGAATTGATTAAAATGATCAAAGAAGAAGTTCCACACCTGACTGGTGACACTTTGAGATTCTTCAACCTTCAGCTGGGATCGCAAGGAGTCAGTGTTGATTTTGGTCAAATAAGTCCTCTGCATCAAGTACAGCATCTTTGAGCTCATCCAGCCAATCTTTAACTGCTGGATTAGTGATCTGCTTCATCTCAGCATCATTAAGCACAGCATTGAGTGCAAGCAGTTTGATCTTGAGCTCATCAAGAAGTGAAACAGTCAGCTTCCTTTTCTTCAGGAAGTCTTTGAACTCAGTTGAAGTTAACTTGTCGCAAAGTTTCCACAACAGCAGACAAGAATGCCTCTCCCACCAAAGCCATCTTTAGAGTGAGCACTGACCAGTCGCAGCTATAGCTTGAAGTTGAATAAAATTGATAGAAGTAAATATTGTTGATACAGGAAGCAGTTCAGCTTACAGCAATATTGTTGTGGTCAACTGAAAAATAAGACAAGGGAAAAACTAATTTAATCTAAAGATGACAAAAGGCATTAATTAAAGAAAATTCAGGAAGACGTCAAGAAAATGGTCGGAAATTGACTTCCACAACGTGAGCTATTCCCCTATTTCAAAGGATCTCGAGATTCCCCTTCTAATATAAAGAAATTGCCAGCAACCTGTCATCAATTTGAATAGTAAGTAAATTTGTCTCCCACTCATCAAAAGATTCTTCATCTTTCACGTGACTTGCATCATTGGAGGATCCAACAAATCGTGGAAAGTTTATCATAAGGACAAAAAAGTGGCGTCAATTTGATACAACTCTTTGAAATTTGGTGGTTAAAAACAAACAAATTGTAATTACTTATGATCTTCTTGGACCACATGCGTCTGATACTTAATAGATATCACCTTGGTAATATATAACTTTTTCTCATTTTGTGAAATTCTTACCATCCTAATCCACTATTTATTTTCATTCATCATTATTCACTACCATCTTTTCATTATTAATCACTATCTACCATAAAAAAATATAAAGTACAATTTATCAATTTTATAACATTGTCATCAGAAACACAAGCATAGATGTATAAGATAAAGTACAATTTATCAACTTATAGTTTAAGCCATTTTCACATTGTATGACATAAAAAGTGACAAAGTGTTAACTTTGGGCCAGACTATAATGCCTCCGCAGGCAAATTGGGGCATAAGCGCCCCGCTTGGCTGGCAAAGTGAAGATATAAATTACATGAGTCAAATCTTAACATTTTCAAACCCGATTTGTTTATACAATTCGGCTCATTTAATTTGTTTATTTTAGTTTTTTTAATAAAAAAAAATTCAACTAAAATATAAATAATATTTATTCATAGTTATAAAAGTATTCATATATTTAGTTTTTTACATTTCAAAATTTTATTCAAAAATAAATTATCATTTTATCTTTTGATTTTTTATATTACTAAATTTATATAAACTATAAAGTTATTTAACAAGTTATTCTATTTAAAAAAATAGATAGTGGCAATTCTATAGGAAGTTCAACCTCTTAAGAAATTAATTGTTTTTGCAATTAGATTATCCTTTTTACATTGACATTTATTTTTTATTTAATTTATTTACTTTAAGATTTGAAAAAAAAATTCAACGACTAAAATACTCAACATGTTAAAAAGTAGAGCTATGTAGAATTGCCCATTTAGAGAATACTCCAAAAATAAATATTTTAGAAAATTTGAAAGTAAGTTTATTCTAAGCAACAAATATTTGAAAAACAATGACAAGTGCAAATTTTTTTCCTTATTGATAGTCGATTTTGGTAATCAGTCAACCGAGGGTTTAGGAATTCAAATTGCTTATAAAGACTGTGAAAGTACGAAGGAAACGTAAAGAGCAAGAAGAAGAGGGATGAAGTGAACACACACACAGAGTTTTTCACGTGGTTTGGTTAAAGCCAGTATGGCCCCTACGTTCACGGTTGTTATATTTGCTATTAGCAGTTGCTTTGCTACTCAGTTTAGCAGACTTACAACACTCTTTAGTTCTCTCTATAGTTTTGCAAGGTTTCTGCATTTAATCTTCTCTCTCTCTGTTACAATAGTCTCCCCCTCTATTTATAGAAGCAGGGAAGGTTACAAGTTATAATTTAATATTGTAAAACTATGATTATAGTCGCATTAGGCAATAAATGCTAGGCATCGGGTAATAAATGTGGGGTAAATCATTGTCTATTTCAAGAGGCTGATTTACTAGTAGAAGTGTGTTTCAGACTGTCAAGTAGATATTAGCTATGCCCAATTATGCCGGGGGGAGCTCACTGTGACCTTAAACTAGTGGGGGCCTCGAGCTCACGCTGGGTGACCTATCCGTTGGCTTCTACGACCTTGCTTCAGATTGGGTTATCCTTCTTGTCTTGATTTAGTTCATTAGGCCTTCATAGGCCCATTTCACTTAGTCCCAAAAATTGTCTATAACACTAGCCCCACCAATTCTCAGTTCGCTTTGCGAGCTAGGAGTTTTTTCTTATAGGTAGGGTTCCCCCGCCTGTGGTCTGTGATGCTACCGAGTCCTTCGCTTGCAGTCTGCCATATAGTCAAAGCCTTCGTTCATAGTCTGCTGTATTGTCATGTCAGGCTTCAATCTTTCATTTCATCCACATCTTGGCCATATCTCTCACTGTGCACATTTTACAGCTGCTCGCATGGCAGCCCTACTTTTTTCTGATTCATTCGATCAAGAACAGTTGGACATCTTCTAGACTTTTTGGTAGAGTCAGATTAGTCTATATATAAGATGCGAGAAACCACTCTTCTTCCTTTATGGAGCAAACCTGATGGGTATCTTAGACAAGCCCTCCATGTTCATGGCGGTATGAACTCTTGGTGGAGTTTTAAATGGTGTATACAATCTACTAAGAGAATTCCTCCCTAAAGATCTTGGGAAGTTCTGTTATCAGAAGCTTCCCTGGACAATTCCTCTTTGAGGATCTTAGGAAGTTTTGTTACCTTCCTCTACATCCTCCTCATGGTTAAGTGAATTAAGGCAGCTTTTCACCTCTGATCTTTGATTTCCTTGCGTGGCGAAACAATTTGGTCGATTTCTCTAAGTGCCGGGAGTTGTAAGGCCAAGAGAGGAACTCTAGGCTTGGGAAGAAGATAGAAAAGAAGAGCTAGGGTGTTCTGGCCTGCTTTTAGGTTATAGCTTCTAAAAGGCCAATTCCTCCTACTTATTATAGCTGTAGGCTTTTCCTGATCTTTATCCTTTAAATTCTCTTGTATAAATTCACCTCATCAAAGAGGTTTTTTAATGAAACTTTGCATATCATTCTTGTTTCCTCAGTCACATTTTGTTATGTGTTTAATATATGGTAGAGAATTACACGCATGCTCCCATGCATTATGTCTAAATGAATACAGGTCAACTAACCAATCAATCAGTTTATTTCAATTTGACAATAAAATCGAGCACCGAAGTGCTCCAACTAGAAGTAAGCTTTTCAATCACATGAGTGTTGTGAGTAGTGAATCACATGAGAGTTGCATTTTGATAAACTAAATGCTCAAACAACACTTTAACTACTTCAAACTCAAGGGAGGTTAAGTGCGCCTGAGTTGTCAGTAGGCGATTAGGTTCGCTTGAGCTAAAGTGATGTCAAATGTGCAGTGGGCGATTAGGTTCGCACATGCTGGCATGAGGTCGTGAGGGTAATTAGGTGTTCTTGAGCTATCAGTGGGCAATTAGGTGCACCTGATCTAAAACGAGGTCAAAGGCGCAGTGGGTGATTAGGTGTGTACACATTGGCATGAGGTTGCGAGGGTGATTAGGTGCACTCGAGTTGTCAGTAGGCTATTAGGTGTGCTTGAGCTAAAGTGAGGTAGAATGTGTAATGGGCGATTAGGTATGCACACACTGGCATAAGGTCACGAAGGTGATTAGGTGTGCCTAAGCTATTAGTAGGTGATTACGTGCGCCTGAGCTAAAGCAAGGTTGAATACGTAGTAGGCGATTAGGTGCACACACATTAGCATGAGGCCAGGAGGGCAATTAGGTGTGCTCAAGCTATCAGTAGGCGATTAGGTGCTCCTGAGCTGAAGCGTGGTCAAATGCGCAATGGGAGATTAGGTGCACATGCATTGGCATGAGGTTGTGAGGCTGATTAAGTGCGCATGAGTTGTTAGTAGGCAATTAGGTGCACTTGAGCTAAAGTGAGGTAAAATGTGCAGTGGGCGATTAGGTGCGCATGCATTGGCATAAGGTCACGAGAGCGATGAGGTGCGCCTGAGTTGTCAGTAAGCAATTAGGTGCGCTGAGCTGAAGCGAGGTATAGGTCACATGAAAGCTATGAGTTATTAGGTCACATGGAAGCTATGAAGGATAGGTTATATGGAAGCTGTGAAGGATAGGCTAGTCATAGAATGGCCAGAACTATAACTCGTAGGTTGCGATCTGCGATCTAGCAAGTAGTTTGACAAGCTTGTTTTATATATGACTCTTCGATTTCTGTAGGTAGTCTAATGATTACTATTTCCAATGAATGTTTTGGCCAGGCTGGCGAGGGCCTTAATACTGGCATGCACTGAGCCATCAGATTATGGGTTATTTAAAGAGCTTTTGGATCTGACAGTTAGACCATGCATAATAAAAGTCAAGAAACTCTTTTCCCCCTTTCATATGTCATTTGAAGTACAACATATATAGACTCTTCTTCTCCTCCTTCTCTATGGGTTTTGTGGCTATTCGCTGCCATCTACCACTTTCAGCTCCGTTCTAGTTCTTCGAGTCTGTCAGGTTAAGTTCTGGTTACCAGGAATTGATTTTGTTCATGTTTTGGACTTTTTTCTCTGTTTGGCATGATAAGCTTCTATCCCTAGCTTGTTATTTTTAGGTTTTTGGTTTCGAAGTCCTTGTGAGATTGTTTTTTGTTATTGACAAAAAAAAAACTAGAACATTGGTTGAATAATTTTTACATTTTTCCTCTAGTTGTGTCTGGTTCATTTACCGGTAGATGTTAGGGTTTTTGATGGTGACTGAGTTTTCAACTAGTTTTTTAGGCTTCATCGGCCCAATAGTTGAAACCCCTTGAGTTTGGGTCTCGGCAGCTTGAAGTGATCGCAACCTGCTTTTTAGGATGAACTGCTTAGGGTTAGGTCTCAGTTTATCTCCAGTGACCTGATCATTTCTTTCTTCCTTTTATATAAATGTCTCTACCTCATAGATGCCATCGTCACCTAATAGTCAGTGAAGATACTGAGTCTAAAGAGAGCAGGGAGACGATCCATGTCATCAGGGGCACAACCTCTCAGAGTGGTGAGGTCGCAAGTGAGTTCGTAGCTCACCCTCGACAAAAAAAGTTTGCAGTGCACTCTAGACCAGAGGGTCTATAGCTCACTCCCCTTTCACAGGTCACCCTTCCAGTGTCAAATTTAGAGAGCTCGAAGAGATTGTTAAGGCATACTTTTTTCCAAAAGGTTACCATGTTTTAGCACCATCTTGTAGCGATCATGCCGCTCACTCTCCTCAGAAATTTATAGCCATTAGTGTCTAGCACCTTAATATGGGTCTTAGGTTCCCAATCCCTCCTTACATAATCGATTTCCTAAACGAGTTAAGACTCTCTCCATTCCAACTCACTCCTAATGCATACTCAAGCCTGACTTCCCTAGTGCTGGTCCATCTGGAAAATAGCCTTACACCCCCTTTAACTAAGGTCCTTTGCCACCTCTATAGTATTAAGAGCATCAGACAACGGGAAGGGATTTACTACCTTTTGGCTTATCCTTCTAAATACAAAAGGTTTTACCTCAAGGGGATGCCAAGGGGAAGTCCAACATAGCTCATTATAAGACCCCATTGATTTTATGTTTCCTGCTTATTCTTGTGTCATCTTCAAAATTTTTCATTTGTCCTGAATCCAAGTAAGCGAGCTAGGAGGACATAGGCTGATCTTGTCTTTTATTTTGTTCCAAGTCTAAATTTTTGTTGTTACTTTTGCAGATGGAGCAAGAAAAGAGAGGCTGGAGTTGAGTCTGGAGGAGATTGAGGTGCTTGATCAGTTTGCTGCCTTTGATGATTTGCAAAATGACTTGAAATTCGATGAAGAGCATTTATGAGCTCAAGGGCTCTCTTCTGCGCTTGGTACTGAGCTTCTCGATAGATCATGAGACATCAAAGTAAGGGAGGTCACTCTAGTTGATTTCAGTGAGTGAAGCAACATGGGGAGAGTTAATCTAATTAGACCTCCTCCCTCAGCTAGGCTAAGGGGTGCTGCTGCTCTGGCATTTGCTCAAGCCAGTCTTCCTTCCTCCTCAGCAGCTGCGGAGGGGACTTTACTGGCATCGATTCCTATTTCATAGCTGGGACTGATTAAGGTCAAGAGGGTGCCACCAAGGCCTTCGGATCATAGAGAAGGGTCTTTAGCTGAGCCTCCTCCCAAAAAATAGAGGATTAGTAAGGGGAAGGAGATCACTGTCAACCCATAGGAGTTTAAGGACACGTAGGGGAACATGTTTGAAGGCCTGGGTCTTTGGACCTAGGCATTCTATGATTTTCTTCATAGGAATGTGGACTAGATTCTGGGGATCCATACAAAATCACTGAAGCATAAGGAAGTAGGCAAAAGAGTTTTGTTGAGCATACTAGCTCACCACTATCTGCTTGTTAGTACCATTCTTCCTTGATTTTCTTATTATTTAGTAGGTGATCTAATCCCATTTGATCTTTTTAGGGGGCATTGGAGACAATGAAATTTAGTGATGAGGTCTTACTTTGGGAAGAGGAGTGAGGCAAGCTGTAGCACGATCTGGCTATCGAGGCTAAGGAGGTAGCAGAGTTCAGAAAGAAGTTAGAGCATACCAAAGCCCATCTACAAAATATTGATGTTGTGAGGAGAAAGGATGAGGAAGCTCTGGCTCATGAAACCATAGCTTACTTTCAAGACTTCGCCAGGCCAATGATGAGCTGAGGTAGAGGAGAAAGGAGATGGCAGTGTTGGCAAGGGGAGCTGAGGTCCTCGAGAAGAAGACATAGGCTGTTTAGGAGAGGGTAGCTCGTGCTAAAGATAGGGTGAAACGGGCTAAGGAGAAGACTACTAAGGTCAAACAAAAGACCTCCACCATGATCGCGCAGGCTGAAGAGGCTACAATTTCTGACACTACGGATAGCTTCATGTATACTTTGTGGCAAGAACATCTAGATTTTGACTTCGCATTCTTTAGTGGGGAGATTGACATGATCATTCAAGGCTTCATAAGGGATGCAAAGGCAACCTCGACCCTGAGTGCAAAAACTATTGGCGATCTCCCTATTTTGGGCAATGACTAGGCTAAAAGCAGTTTGCTGATACAATAAATAGCCATAGCAAGACCTGAAGAGTAGATGATAGAAAATCCACCTATGCTTGTTGTGACTCCTCAATTTTTCAGGACCCATTCGGTCTTCCATCCCCTTCCTAGATAATGCTTCCATATTTTTTGCTTCATGCCCTGTGTCTCTAAACTTTTTCTTGATGTCAGTTATAACTGAGATATCTTTGTTGATTTGTGTGAACTATTACTTCAAGGCAAATTTCTTTTATTCTGATCTTTTCTTTGGATTTTTGTTTAATCAAACATTCAGATATTTTGCTAGTAAATTATGACTTCGTACTAGGATGTTAAATCAATTGATGGTCTTTTTAATCCTTTAAGATGATGAACTGAGCCACCGATCTGAATGCTTGATATATGAGCTAAATAGTTCTAGGTGCATGATTGTGCATGTTAAGGTGAATCGAATTAGAAATTTATAAACTGAAGCTACCTAAACTAACTTGTAGCATAGGTAACCCAGGTTGAACCCAAGGACAATTTTAGGATGATGTTATCAATGATATTAGGAGCTGACTTGGGGGCTGGTAGAATTAAAACTAAGGTAAACTACACTAAAACATGCAAAACTGAAAATAACAACAAAACAGAGCAACTAGCCAAAGGGTCAACTTGAGTTCAATGCTTCATAGATCACTAAACATTCATTCAATTATTGTTAATCATAACAAGAAGCCTTGGA
>JANHAO010028220.1:0-10663 GCA_026873985.1 Saraca asoca
AAACCACCATCACATTAGGCCATCTTTACTTAAAGCCAGTCTATTAGTTACATGGGCCACTATAGATTATTAAAATAATCTAACAGATAAGTGACGGTGTAATAACTTCACCTTTAATAAGATATATATAAATTGAAAATTAAAGTGCATTATTCAATGGAGTTTACACACACATGTATACACAAATAATTTAAATTCAAATACATTAACAAATTTAGACTAAAAATTAGGTATAGATAATTTTATTAAATAATTTTTTGAAATAGATAATTTGCATAAAGAATAAGGATATATAGTTGTTAACGTCAGACTTTGGTCACGCTCCAAACTTTGGCTAACGGGGGGATTCTTATGGGATCTCAAGTCTATATCTGGTTCAACCCTAACAGAACAACGGAATGAACAAGGATCAAAGGGAGAGTAGGGATGAAGATACAAGGTTTAGCGTGGTTCGGCCAAATCCGAACGACACCGGACCCTACGTCCACGACGAAAGTTTTATTTATGTGCAAGAAGTGATTTTAGCAGCGCTTCCACTTACAGAATTGTTGTCTCTCTCCTTTCTTTCTAACAAGGCAATCTTATTTATAGAGGAAGGAGGGGGTTACATGCATTAATTACAAGTTACAGTAGTATTACATCAAACTATAAATGGAAAAGACAATGAAAGGCTAAAATTCGACTGCTGCAGAGTGTAGACTGTGGGGTGGGGCCCTCCTGTTGATCATAGACTTTAGCTTGTAGTCGTGGTCTGGTGTTGTCCTCGCCATGCAGGAAGTCCAATACCTCTTCGCTAGGATTCCAGGCTCAGGGGACCAATGAAGTAACGAGGTCGTGAGCCTAATGCTGATGCAAAGGGCAACGAGCTCTTGTAAAAAGGGGTTGGCTGTCTTTATGACTATCCTACTGGGCCACTATTCAGTGAGGTGTGGCTTGCTATAACAAAGCTCGCTGGGGTGCTCCTGACGAACCCGACTCCACTGCTTCCTTCCGGGCCAATTCTCGTATACAACAATAGTATTTATTAAAGTGGCTAATAATTTGAAAATTAGAGGATATATTATTAAAATTATTTAAATTTTAAATTATACAATTAACTGAAATATTAAAATATTTTTAAGTTTTATTTTTTAAGATTAAATATTTAAATATAATATCACCAAAATCTAAATTGAAAATCATTTCAATAATATTAAATTAGATACCAAAATTATATTATTCAAATAAATAAATAATTCAAATATTAAAAAATAAGAATAAAATATTATTTGATAATTTATAATATTAAAAAGTTAAATTTATAATTGAATAATTTCATAAAAATAAAATTAGAAATCAATTATAGATAACTTAAATAAATAATTTATTCTTAAAGTAGATAAATATAAAATTTTTATCTAAAATTTAAGTTGGAATAAAAAAGAAAGAAAATTAAAAATTCTTCTCTCTCACTCTTTTTTGGATAAATGGAAGACACTTATTGTATAATGATATTTAAATAACAATGAATATCATGACTTTTATAATATTAAGAAGATATATATATATATATATATATTAAAATATTATTATATTATATATAAATATATTAATTATGAAATAGGTTAACTTGCTAGGCTTAGAAGTCAAATCTAAAGAAAACATGCCTAATTTATTTATCTAAATAAGTCCATTTATTAGTCTTAATTTGACTTGTTTAAATAAATAAACTTGATTAGATAAAAAAAATAGACTAAATTATAAGCCACTCATAAGCCATCTAATTCATTTCCATCCCTTACACCAACATTGTTAAAAACACTCAAGAAGTTAAAACTTTTGAAAAGAACAATTCTAATAAACTCAAATTAAAAGTATGGATATCAATTCTTAAAATATGCGTCTTTTGTAAATAGCGTTTGACTGATTAAAATGTTACTTAAGCCATAAAATTCTTATCTCATTATTAGTTTCAATTGGCTTCAGCAATTAACTTCTCGATGGATGAATCTGCTTTAAAAAGGTTGAAGCCTGAGGAGATTACTCCATTGATTTTGCAAATTTATATCATATTTTGTTTGTCTTTCGAGGTTTTGGGGACCTGTGTGATATTGGTTTTATATTATTTTTGGGTAAATACTTTAACCTATCCAGAATCTAGGCTTAATCGCATACTGATCTCTCTCTCTATCTCTATCTTTTTTTTTTTTTTTAAATTCGCCGAACTTTTTTTTTAATAGTGTCATTAAAATTGCACTTTCCTCCTTTGTCGATAATTTTCCATCTCAAAAGTTAAGAGAAGTTAAGAAAAAAAGTATTGGATGAACTGAAATATAATATATTAAGAATTTTTATGAAAATCTTTCAATCATCAAAAGTTAAGTATAAATTTTTTTTAAAAAAATAAAAAAACATAAAAAAATCTTATAAATTTCCGAACTTTGTCAGGACGGCAAACGTAAGCGACGCATCGGTCCTGCCAAAGGCTAAAGCCCTTTGCCTTTTTGCGGGATCTATAGCGGCATTGTGGATTTGAAGAATTGGTTCCTAATTTTCTGGACATATTTACCCTTTAGAAGCTAGTATCAATGGGAAGCAACGTTCCAGGTGAAATTATTTTTTGTAATATATTATAATATTTATGTTTAAATGACTTAGTGTTCATTTTTTTTAAAAAAAATTGTTGATTAATTATTTTAATTTTTTAAATTATATGTTATAAATAAATTTTTCTTCACACTTTAAATTGTTATTTTTTTCTTACTAAATATAATTAGCTCAATTTACTAATAATATTATTTTTCATATATATATATATGTGATTTGAAATAATATTATGACTAAATATAATATCACAAGAAATTTTTGAAAAAATGGAAAATCCTAAAATTTTAATTTATTATTTATTTCAAGAATAAAACTTTTTTTTTTTAGATTTTGAAGAAAAAGAACCAACCTTAAAAATTATAAATGGCATATTATATGTATATACATAAGGATTTTTTGCATATTTACTCATTATATGATTCTTATTGTATAGGATATTACACGTATAATCGATAATTTCCTAAACTGAAATGATATTTATAAAGAAAAAGGTTGAAATAACTATAATATTAATAAGTTATTGTATTAAAAAAATCTTAATTTAGGTAAATCAATGATGGTTGATGAATTATAAAAAGCAAGAACGTGTAAAATATAAGGAAAGAAATACATACTTTTACTAAAGAGCATTCTTATTTAAAAAAGAATATTATTTATTGTTACTGTTATAGTTAATTATAAAAGGAAGACATGTATTAATTGTTCCTTTTGCATAAAAACATTTTTAATAAAAATTATTATAAATTGGTTTCGCAAAAAAATTTTAAACTAAATATTTATATGTGATAATGTTGTACTAAATATTTAAATGCAGTAGTGTTGTGTTGAGAAATTATATATATTAATTGAGATTCTTATTTTTCTCTCATATTTATTTCTTTTTGCAAGATGTTGATATCTTTTTTTATTTTATTATATTAATTTATTTAAAATATGATAGTTGATTCATAATCCAACTTTTCAAATATGATCATGTTTAATATTATATAAATCAGCCATGCAAAAAGTTGCGGACAAGGTTAGCAAAAAGTTACAAGGATGGAGCAGTGTAGCAGAACCTTCCAACCTATCACTTAGCTACAACCCGATTAACCAAGTCTCACATACACCAAGTCTCACATACACCAGCTGGAATCATGCATAAGAAGATTCTGGTGGATGGAGATTGAGAGCCAGAAAAAGCCACACTTGCTATGATGGAAGCAATTAACGAAACCAATAAATCAAGGGGGATTGGGATTGAAACATATAGAGGCTTTTATAAGGCTTTACTGGCTAAGCAAGTCTGGAGAGTAAAATCTAAACCAGACAGTTTGTTGAGTAAGCTGATTACTCAAAAATATGGCCAAGGCAACATTGAAGATGTGGATAGAAAGCATCCTAATAGAAGCTGGAGATGGCAAGATGCTCAAGAAAATGCTTCCCTTATAACGAGCAAATTGTTTTGGGAGGTTGGATCAAGTGCAAACATATCAATTAGAATCAGATTCTAGTTGAAGGGTGCAGGACCATGTTTGCAAGGAGTTGACAAAGTTAATAACCAAAGAGGAAGATAAGGGTTGTGGAAGTCTGATATAGTTAAGACTACCTATGGCCATTTAGAATGTACCAGAGCTCTAAATACATCAATCTCCTTTCATGGAGCTAGAGATTGGTTAGCCTGGACAAAATCAGCCACAGGCGCTTATTTTGTCCAAAAAGGCTACAAATTATTGATACAAGAAGACAGTACAGATGTAACCCTGCAAGAATTTCGGTGGAAAACATTGTGGAATTTACCTCTACTGTTCTTATGGAAAATCTGTGCTAGATCACTCCCAATAAGCACTACTTTGCAGGCCAGACATTTCTCAGTCCCAACCACATGCCAATTATGCAAGATAGAGGAGGAAACAATGGAGCATTTGTTTTTACAGGGTCCTTCTGCGAGGGCCATTTGGTTTGGGTCTGGCTTAACTATAAGGGCTGATACAATCTGCCCCCAAGCCCCCATGTTATTCAGGAGCTACTCTGTCCCATAGCAACAACTCTGTATGCCATTTGGTACATAAGGAACAAGGCTGTATTTCAAGGTCATAAACCGGACACTTTGCAGACTCTTCAATTGATTCAGGTATGGCAGAGTAATTATGACTTGACCGAGTTCAGAAGAGCTAAGCAGAAAACTTCTCAAGAGTCCTCAACAAGTGCTATCTTACAGTTACAACCACAACAGTCTCTTCCAGATAGTTGGGAGCATCTCATGCTGGATGTTGCAAAGAGAAACCTACAGGGTAGGAGGGTATGTCATTGCAAGGTGCTGATCAAAGCTAATGGAAGTTACTTGAATGCAGGGCTATCTTATAATCCTATCGGTTGATCCAAAGTGATGACCTTGCATCAGGCTATTAGGGATCTTCTGAGATTCTATCAGTTCCACACTCAAGCCCAGATTACTGTTTTCACCAAGAATCAGATGATACAAAGGTGTTTCCACGAGGATGGCAAGTTGCACTGGTATCTGACTTCAGTTTGGCATGGAAGTTACTTGCATGCAGGGCTATATTATAATCCTATTGGTCGATCCAAAGTGATGACCTTGCTTCAGGCTATTAGGGATCTTCTGAGATTCTATCAGTTCCACACTCGAGCTCATATTACTTTTTTCACCAAGAATCCGATGATACAAAGGTGTTTCCACGAGGATGGCAAGTTGCACTGGTATCTGACTTCAGTTTGGCATGACATCAAATACCTGCTACACATCCGCAGCATACCAGTTCGAATAGAACCTAGTACTTTTCAAGTACCCTTTTTCACACGTCAACAAATAGGTGGTATTTCTTTTAACTTATATTAGACTGTCTACAGTTAAAGTTGCTTAAGGAAATGATTAACTTAAGCAATCTACTTTAAATAATTTTTATCACTATGAAATAACTATCAAAATACAAGTAAACATTACAATTACAATTGCTTATTAAGCAACTGCATCTTAATATTAAAAGTGATTAAAAAATTTAACTGTATATATGAGATAAAGAAGTGAGATAAATTATAGGACCCATTTAAAAAACTTGATAGAATTGCACCATTATGAAATAAAATTGCTTGAGTTACTTAAAGGAGTGCAAAATGATGTGACAGTGTGGGATTCAGTAAAAAATTAATAAACAAAATTTAAGCAACTTGTGTAAGATGCTTGCATTGTAGATAGCCTTAGAAGTATATAATCCAAAGCAACAAGAAAAAAAAAAATGAACCATGCATGACGATTGATGGGAGTATGAGTTATCATATCTAAAATTTTAATTATTAATACAAAATTTCTCTAAATTAAAATAATTGAAAAATAGAATGTGTAACTTACTTTAAATTTTATAAGTATCAATCGAAACAAATTAAATTAAAATAGGAGACATATTTAAGATGTATTTTAATGTATACATTATGATTCCCTTTTGTTTACATGAATTTATTTTTATATATATTTTATTTCTGTTTTGGGTCTGGAGTGACATAATTTAATAATTTTCCTTGAACTCCAATGCATAAGAGAGAAACAGAAATCAATTATACAGATCTTCTTGGCTTATGTTACGTTCCTTTGCCTTTTAAATATATTTTTATAACATATTTATCATAAACTTTATTCATTATATGTATATTATAACGATAAAATTAATAATTTTATCCATAAACTTATAAGACATTAATAAAATAATTCTTAAATTATAAAGATAATTATAATAATCTTTAAATAATATTTCATTTATCTAATTTTATATATATAATTTTATTGTTAAATAATATGATAAAAATGAAATTGTATAATAAAATATTTTTTAAGTATTATTACGATTATTTTTATAATTTAAGAATCATCTTACTGATATCTTATAATTTCAAGGACAAATTATTAGTTCTATCCGAAATAACATCATCATATTATCCAACTCCTTCTTGGAAAACTGGAAATCGAAGATATCCGCGTCACCCCCTTCTTTCAAGTGCTAGGACATCGTGTGTATGTGCTTTCCACGGATCTGAATTTCCCTTTTTCACTACTCACATAATAAAGCTAAGCAAGTTCTGGATCCAGAAAAGTGAAAAATAGAGGCTGGATCTGGTGGGATGACTTGCTTGAAGTGACAATAATGGTTTAGTTTTCTAAGCCAAGCACCATAGTTTGCAGGTCCTAATAAATTCCTCTTTATATAGACATTTTAAATTACACGTGGATAACACGAAAAACAAAATCTAATTTATTTTAGTAATAACTTATTCTTATTTAATCTACTGTTGACCTCTAATTGTAACATAAAGTTTCACTTCCCACTATGTAAATAGTAGGCGTGTCCTCACATATTTATCATCTTCCTCATATCTTACAGTAAAACATCTATTAAATATTAGAGAGGGTCTACAGCGGACCTCCATTCACTATATCTTGTTTTTTCTTGTAAGTTCTTAGCACACCTCCTTAGAGAAAAACTTATTATTGACACCATCTAACACTATTTTTTCACCATTGACCCAAAAATTTAAACCTAAGAACTTATCACCATCATCTTAAAAATCACCAAAACTCACACCTTTCTCAACAAAGAATCCCTTTTTTTTTTTTTTTTTTGGGAAATGCAAGCAGATTTCAAGATTTCACACTCACAACTTGGTTCCTTTCATGCCATTTTGGTATTTTCTCTGAAATTTTTTGTAGCAATACGGGCGCTGACTTATTGGTTGGTGATGCCACCCCTCCATTCCAGTGGAAGACAACCAAACCCGTTCACCAAAACAAGAGCAATCAACACCCGCCACCATGCATGATTATTTAGCATAACTGGCGAACGCCTCAACCAGAGAAATACCCCGCGATGACCACACCACATAGAGACACCGTTTCCTCCATTCGTCAAGATCAAGACTGTTCACCAATACTAAGACAACAACCCCACATGATCGCCCTATTTATAAACGCAACTGGTTGCCCCATTTTAGCAACCATGGTTAACCAATCTAAATGGTGTTATAAAACAATGTTATAGATGATTAAAATTATTATATGATAAAATACTTAAAGAGACAATTGGGTCGCTATTTTTAAAAAGATATTCGCCTATGTACGTAGTTGCTAAATGGTTAATAATGATACTCTCTTGGGATACAATGTAATTTTTATGAATTTTTTTATTAATAATATCAAGAAATTTCTTAACATTCTTGTAACTTAAAAATATTTTAATCTTATGTACGGAGATCTATTTATAATTAGTAGGGGAGCCTTTTTAATAAACAGAT
The DNA here is from genome assembly GCA_026873985.1 of Saraca asoca. Lineage (NCBI taxonomy): Eukaryota > Viridiplantae > Streptophyta > Magnoliopsida > Fabales > Fabaceae > Saraca > Saraca asoca. The sequence goes on from JANHAO010028220.1 coordinate 7,867, forward strand.
ACATTAAAAAATTCTTTGTTCATTGAATATAAATAGATACATCCATCCTTTTGTTCATTGAATAAAAGATGTACATTCATCCATTTATTCATTAGAATCAATGAACATGCACCTACTCTTTAGTCATCAATACGCATACATAAACTTCTTTTAAAATTTATTTATTAGATGAATTAGCGCAACTTTTAATATTGTAAATTATATAACACTCCCCTGCTAATTTACAAGCTTTCATAAGTTGTATAATTTATGCATAATATTAGTGTAAGTTTTCAAGATTCCAATGAGATAATAAGTGCCTAATCAATTAAACATACATTGTTATTGTAAAAGTCGGAAGACCACATGCACAATCGTATCCTAATCAAGTTTAAAAGATTCAATTTCTTTAGCACTTTTATGACCATGTACTCATCCTGATTTACATGAATATTTATAAGAGTAAAACCTCTAAAAATTTTTATTGGAACGACCCACTCCTATATAAATAGAAATATTAGATAATAGAATCATCGATCCATAAAAAGTTTTTTAGTTTATCCTCCTATAACACTAAATTATGTTCTTAATATTCTAGTTATTAAATAACTTATTTTTTTCCATTAAATATTGAAATTAGTGTTTTATTAGAATAAGGTTGGGTTCTCATCATTTAATAACTATAGATTTTAATCTCATCTTAACAGTAAAGTCTTTAATCTTTTTCCTTGACAAACCTTTTGCCAATGGATCTCCTGAATTATTGTTGGACTTTAGGTTGGACTTTAGGTATATGATAGTAATTATACCATCTCTGTAATTTCTGTTATAAGAGAGGGTGTCTCTGTAATTTCACTGGACTTCAAGGGATGTCAATGCAATCTAGTCAAACCAAAATAGGAAGTTCTTTGAAAGTGTTTTTAAGAACATTCCAGCGGGGTTACCATTTTTCATACTGCCAAAAGAAAAAAAAAAGAAGCAGTTAACAAAGAGAACAACTAAAAACATTACAAATGTATAACAATTCGAACAATAAACAAACTGTTTTAATAAATAACCTGCCAATATCCTTTCCGCGTCACAGGCACACAAGTGTGCTCGCCCTTGAAGTGAGCAGGATCTACACCACCAAAAACAATTTCACCACCTTCCTCTTGATCTATTTTACGACTGAGCCAAAATGGAAATACTGGTTCCCTAACAAGTCGTCGTTCAATCATATTGTACCTGAGACAAACTCAACCAAATTTACGACATTGAGACCTAAAAAGCATTCGTCAAAAAGAAATCAAAATTTACAACATCGCTTACCATACTGGAACAACATGTCCAACAGATATCTCGTGAAATGCAAGTCCTAGCACACCATCAAACTTGACCTCCAAAAATGAAACACCAGGCTCTCTGATAGCTTCAGTGAATTCCTGATGGTGATCAAAGGGTACTCAATCAATTTATTAACATAAGATGAAAGAAGCCAAAGTCACAGATTGACAATCAGCAGTACCTGGTTCTTCACAACGATGTCACCAACTGTGACATTGTCATAGCTGTGGAAACCAGCAATATCGCCAGCAAGATACTTAAGTATTGCGGCAGTCCCTGCATAACAGTAAGGAGAACTCTCATACCACCCACACCTATATTATGATAGAACCGAGTTTCTTGCTAGCTGCATGATCAATTCTTGAGTGTTTTTCTATTACAGAACTGATCCTTCATTTTTCTATTTCAAATGAAAAATCATGTTCTATGAAAAGCTAAATGGTTTGCATTCAGAAAGATACATATGGAAAATTTTGGAACAATATAAAAATTCCAACATTATCTCTAGTACTGAAGGTTCTTCCAACTACCTATCTTCCATACTCAACAATCCAATGGTTTGATAAAATGCCAGGAACAATGTTGGACTTATTCTACAAATAATAAAATTATAAGTGAATGACTAATATACTTGAAAAGGAAAATTATATTATACTTGCAGAGTTTTGACAGTATAAAAAGCAACAAGCAAAGAATAAAGCAATGCTACTTATACTACATACATAATATGAATTAAGTTGGCTTTATCTACAGTTTAATTTGCTTGCATTGACAGATGAACAAAGGGAAAGAATCTGGCTCACATAATTTGAAAAAATTAAAAAAAAATTTGTCTTCTAAAATTTAAAATTGACCCCCCTTCATAGATCAGACAAATACTAGTTCCCCCTTCCCAATCTGAAACTTTGAATTCCATCCATCTCTGGTTGTGAGGAGAATTGTAAATACATGAAATTGTAAATGGCATCTTTATACCAGAGAATATACCTACAAGCAATACAGATTAAAAGCACTTTAAAAACCCAAATCCAAATGCAAAGCAGTCGACAATTTTGACAATGCTGAGATGCTTAGGATACTGTTATCTGAAATGACTGTTGAACATCGTGCAACGGCAGGAGCAGAGTGAAGAGTGAAGACTCTAATGTATGGATTTTGTTGTCTCCCGAAGTGTACAACAAGTTATAATCGGTTTGTGGAATATGCCAAATGGAAAATGGCGGATCGAGGCCTAATCTTGAGAGGACCACAATCACTAATGGATTCCTATCAAACACATACCAAAGTCTTTCTTTCTTCTGCTACTCACAATGAAAACTAGAAACCAGATGCTCTTCACATTTCTTTTCAGCAAAAAAATAGCCTTGCACAAGGCACATACCCATCTGCCGTTCAAAACTTACAAGTTGATGTTGGAAAATAACGTGTATGACATTGTGTATAATTTATGAGGTGGAGAGAAATATAACACACGTGAGTTGGAGACTTCAAT